>QRDG01002174.1:0-253925 GCA_012064385.1 Puccinellia tenuiflora | reverse complement strand
ATTATTTTCCAGAAACTCGACCCCGACGCGCCGTCACCGAAAACCCTAGTTTGGGGTCCAATCTAAAGCTGATCCCGGCACTCTGCCGGAGGGGAGATCGATCCCGGAGGGCTCTTCATCGCCATGCCTTCCTCCAGGATGATTTGTGAGTAGTCTCACCTTGGACTACGGGTCCATGGCAGTAGCTAGTTGGTAGTCTCTCTCTCTTGTGCTTTGATGTCTACTACACACTTCTATTCTTGTAGACTTGTTGGGCCTCCAAGCGCAGAGGTTTGTAGGACAGTGGCAAATTTCCCTTAAGTGAGTAACCCAAGGTTTATCGAATCCACGGGAGGTAGAGGTCAAAGATATCCCTCTCAAGCAACCCTGCAATTAAGATACAAGAAGTCTCTTGTGTCCCCAACACACCTAATACAATTGTCAGTTGTATAGGTGCACTAGTTCGGCGAAGAGATGGTAAAATGCAAGTGATATGGATGGTAAAAGGTGATTTTGTAATTCTGTAATAAAAATGGCAGCAAGCAAACAAGTGACAAAAGTGACTAAAAATGGTATATCAATGCTTGGAAACAAGGCCTAGGCTTCATACTTTCACTAGTGACTACTCTCAACATCATTAACATAATTAAACACATGATAGTTCCCACAAAAATACATGCGTGGTAGACGTTACTCGGAGATCATTCTTTTGTGGATCAAATAGGATGAGAATTGCGTAGGGCTACGAAAAGCACACCTTAAAGTTCGTATTCCACATCTATGGACACTTCATGCTGTCACTATCCGCATCAAAAGATAGTACTAACAAACACCACAACCTATTTCTTGAATAGTTTCTTTCTTCAATAAGACAAGCATCAAGAAACCTCATGATCTATTCAATCCAACAAATAAAGAACAAACTCATGATGAAGATCCTTCTAATCTATTATGCATAGAGTCACACATGGCACCCATCCTGTCACCGAGGTACCATGATCACAGCGGTGGCTCCGGAAATTGTACTAAATAACACCACTTGAGCAACATCATATCCATTACACATAGGGAAATATCATGTATTCAACTACACTAACAAAGCTCATAATCACAACGAAGATCACATCATGGGAGAGAGAGATAACCACATAGCTACTTGTATAAGCCTCAGCCCCGGTGAGGGATTACTCCCTCCTCATCGCGGGAAGCAGCGGTGTTGATGGAGATGGCCCCGGCGGTCGACCCCGTCCCGGCAGGGTGCCGGAACAGGACCTTCTGAACCCTCGAAACTTGTCGGCGATGGCGGCGGAGCTCTGTTGCGTATTTGGGAAAATCCTTCGGGGGTTAGGGTTTTCGCGTCGGATGTGATTTTATAGGCGTCGGAGGCGGCCGAGGGGTGCCCCACAGGGTAGGGGCGGGTCCCACCCGCGGGTGGGCCCTAGGCCGCGGCAGGGGGCCGCCCCTGGCCTGTGTGGGTCCCCTGGAGTCGCCCTTCTGGCTCCCTTCCTCATTTCTTCAATAAAAAATCTCCGTAAATTTTCGTCCAATTCCGAGAATATTTCCAGAAGTAACTTTCTGCAACAAAAACAGCACAAAAACAGGGAACTGGCACTGGACATCTTGTCAATAGGTTAGTCCGATAAAATGCATAAAAATGATATAATTGATAGTAGAAACATGTGACAATGTCACAAAACTAGCATGTCTTATGATCTTGTGAGCTGACTAACATGATCAAGATCGATTATTGTAATGCTATGTGATGTGTTTGCTGGGATCCGATGGATTATGAAGTTATGTTCAGATTGTGCATGATTCTTATATGAGTAATTTATGTTCTTGCATGCTCTCCGATGTGCGTAGTTACTTTGGCTAAGTGATTGTGTGTATCTCCAAGAGAGGGTATTTATGCTAGATAGTGGGTTCATGCCCCCTTTTGTTCCTGGGCACGAGTGACAGAAACGTCTAAGGGCGAGGGTGTGCTGTTGCTACTAAGGGTAAAACAGTGGTATTAATGTCTCTTTTGATATTAGTATTGCTTACTTCATGCACTTTACTTAATGCAATTGTCTGTTGCTTGCAACTTAAATACCGTTGGGTGACAGGCTGGATAGCGATCCCACGGTGGACTTTTTAGACAAAGACGCAGTTGGACTCAACGGTCTTTGTTCCTTGTCATGATGCCTCCATAAATATTATCATGTCCTTTTTGTCATAGCTAAATTGGGTTTGTGGCATGGTCTTGTCAATTGCCTAGCTGTAATTCGTTCACTCATCACATGCATATTTTATTTACTTGAGAGACTCTACTAGTGAACCCATGGCCCCCGGTCCATCTTTTTACATTGTTTACAACCTCATTTACTTGCTTTTAATTATCATTACTCCTCTGGCCACTTTTCATATTTTATCTATTTCACCATACAATTAACCGCTTTGTTTTCTGCGAGACCGGAAAGATTGACAACCTTTTCGCCGTTGGGGGCAAAGTATTTTGGTTGAGTGTGTGCAGGTCCACGTCTATTGAAGGTCAAGCGCCAAAGATCTTCAACATTCACCTCGTTGTTGATTTCAAAGTCCTACTGGTTCGATAAACCTCGGTTCGTTAAACGAGGGAAAACTGCTACTAGCTGCAATTCCGCCTTCGCTTGGGGCACCACCCAACTTATTTTAATACAGCAGCAGGGCACAGGCGGGTCCCACCCGCGTGTGAGACCTTGGCCGTGGCCAAGGGCCGCCTGTGCCCCCTGGAGGGCCCCACCAGGTGAGCCGCCTCCCACACACTCCCTCTCTCTCTCTCTCTCTCGAAAAATCACTCCCCCATTGCTCAAACCCGAGTTTTTGCTCTTGAGTGCTGGGATTTTCGATCTCTTTATTCAGCCCATTATTCTTGCTGAAATTTGGAGCAAATCCTCTCCGAAAAGGAAGAACATGCCTAAGTTCAATTTAGGTGGGATCTTTAAGAAGAAGGAGCCCTCTTCTCGTCGAGAAACGAGAGGGTCAAGTTCTAATGCACCAATGAGGCCTTCATATAATGAAGATTTGGAGCCACTTGGTGTCATTGTGCTTGCTCGAGAGACGGATGTGCGTTCATCGGTATACCCATGTTATGAATTTCTACAAGCTGCAGGTATACATAGTGAATTTACTAGTCTTGTCACTAATGCATCGTTGACAAATATTGTATTAGTGGAGAGGCCCCAATAACTTAAGCTCACTAACATCTTTGTGCAAAGCTTTAATTTCAATGATGATCCATATCACCCTAGTGTGGAGTTCATGCTATACGAGCGACCTTGTAGAATACCTTTGTCTGAGTTTTGCAGCGCTTTAGGAGTGAGGAACTCGGGGCTCACAGGCAAGATGAACACGCAGCCCCAGTACCTTAAGGAGCTCTATGCCGGAATCTGTCATGATGATTGGAGAGACTCTACGCGTGCAAAATTTGGGAGCATTCAGTTTCCAGCTGTGAGGTATTTGGGCTATGTCATTGCTCGTTGTATCCTTCCCCGGGATAACACAAGTAACATGACTAGTCTTGATCTTGCTATTCTTGCCGCCGCTATTAATTGTGATGAAACTCATAACATTGGCGCTCTTATTGCTCATCGTCTTAGCACTAACAAGGTTAGAGGGCCTATTTATGGAGGCATTATTGCTTTGATCATGCTTGCTACTACCATGCTTCCTCCTAGAGAGGATGATCTAGAGTTGGATTTTATTAGGCTTAATCTTGCTGCAATGAAAACTCACCACTATTTCACTTATGATTCCACGTTGGAGAATTTGCAGTATAGGTTATTATTTTGTTTTGATCTGGATAACCCTCGCTTTGTGAGATTACCTGCTCCTGCTTTGTTTGACACTATTGCTAGGGACGGATATTCATTTCCCGAGGAGGTGCTGGATGAGTACCTCGCATCATTAGTCCCTGAGGAGGAACCGGAGGAGGAGCCACAGGATATGCAGTGGCAGCCACAGACGGGCGTTAACTGGGGCGTGCCACCACCATGGTAGATGAGCCTCACTTAGGCCAAAAGCCTAAGCTTGGGGGAGTACGTATCTCTCACCGGCACCTTTTTACTATGTTCACTTAAATGCTTTATGTCGGTGTGTTCATCATTCCTTTGTGTATCCGTTAGTGCTTATCATCATGCTCATGTTTTAGTTTGCTATGGTAGAATGTTGCGTAGATGATATTACTTAGTTTTTATGGATTCCTATGCTTAGCCTCAACTTGTTAAGAGTGGATAATTTGTCATGTAGACGTGAGCATGTTTTGCATTGTTTATAATATGGTATGGTGAAGTGAGATCCTCCTCCAAAAGATTTATTTGGATTGACTTGGCACATGTTCACACATGTAAAAGACTAAAAATAAAGTCTGCTAAGCCTTGACGGTTTATTGTGCTTAGAATTGTAGTATCACTCTTATGCTTTATTCATTAATTGATTTTGTTGCAAAGCATGATTATGGCAGTAGTGCTCTTGATCGGTCGATCCCGAGTCTTTTGCTAGCCTCCATTTGCCCTGGATGTAATTGTCCATCCGTGCATCCATTTTCCTTAAGCCAAAGTATTCCATTTGAGTCCACTATATCTTCCTACATATGGTATTTCACCGCCATTCCAAGTAAAATTGTCATGTGCTACCTTTAAATCATTAAACAAATGCTTCTTTTTATGTCTCTGTTTTTAGCTCATGACGAAGCAGTAGAGGGCTAGATATAACTTGTGACAAGCAAGGTCATTTCCCCCTTTTTCACCCGGTGTTGATGGATTACGTCTTCACTTGAATAAACCCGAGAGCAGCTTAAGCAAAATATAAATATAACTCACCATTCTCCTCCGCGCAATGCAAAATCTGAGAAATCAGCTCAAACATTGGACAGTGGTGAAACCAAGGAGAAAGAGGAGCGTACTCGCTCCTCTAAAGAACCAGCTTCTCTCACAATTCTAAAAGCCTTGCGTGTTATGAGGGACTAGATAGCCTCTCTGTTGTGAAATCGTTGACGAAAGCATGCATCTCTCAAAACTGCTTTACTTCTGCGTATAAAAATAGAAAGCTCTAGCAGATGATTAATCCATGCTTCTCTCTGCGAAGGGCCTTTGTTTTATATATTAATGTTGAGTCATCACCCTTCTTTGAGCACCATGTTATAGAGCATTGCTGTCATTCTGAGTATAACGTGCTTTGTCCCAAAGTTTTAATGATTGGAGCATGTTTGAGATACTTCTCAATTCTGATAACTTTACATCTAGTCACCGTTTGATGTCTCAAGAGGTGCCCGGCATTTATGTTTTGCCCCAAAAAAGGGGCAAGCGAGAGATCACTTTACCATGCCTAGTTATATGCATTGCATCGGTGCTATTTGGTTGCATGTTTAAATTATTACTTGTTAGCATATTGTGAGTTTTGCATAAGTCTTCATGATTGCTTTAGTTCTATTTTTTGTAACTTCTCTTTTGTGCTTATTAAAATACTGATCATGGTTTAAACTTCTATGCTCTAAATGAAGCAAATGTGTTTGTCAAAGTTTCTTTTATCGCGTCCAGTTTGTCAACTGAATTGCTTGAGGACAAGCAATAAGCTAAGCTTGGGGGAGCTGATACGTCACAAACGTATCTACTTTTCCAAACACTTTCCTATTGTTTTGCCTATGATTATTAATGAATTTGTTTGGAACTAACCCGAACTGACGCTATTTTCAGCAGAATTGCATTTGGTGTCTTTCTTTTGTGCAGGGTTCAGAAGTTCGTGGAAAATTTCAGAAAAATTATAAAAAGGATTTTTGAAGAAGAATAAGCTTCGGAAGCGGAAGACACCGAAGGGGGGCCACCCCAGGAGCAGGGGCGGGCCCCACCTGCGGGTGGCCCCTAGGCCGTGGCAGGGGGGCGCCCCTGCCCCTGGGACCTCCTCTGGCGATCCCCCTTCGCTTATAAGCTCCCTCTAGACCTAAAATGACGAGCCCCCGAACACTTTTTCCAGAAACTTTACGGAGCTCCGCCGCCATCACGAACCCTAAATTCGGGGTCCAGGATCGCTGTTCCGGCACCCTGCCGGAGTGGAGATCGCCGCCATCGTCACCGCCAACGCCTCTCCATCAACCATCCATGTCGTCCCCTCCATGTGTGAGTAGTTTCCTGCTGTAGGCAAGGGGATGGAAGGGATTGAATAAGATTGCTCATGTAATTTGATGCCAAATTGTTAGGGCACGATGCCTAGTATCCTCTATTTGTGTTAATCATCGTTGGTGCAACTAGTTATGCTTAATGCTTGTCACTTTGTGTCGTCGTGGTAAACAACAGATGCCTAGGGGTAGGCTTAAGTTTGGGGCCGATGGACGCTATAGGATTCAGGGAGGGATAGCACGCATGAACACGCACACGGAAAGAACAGATGAACATGAGGATTTACCCAGGTTCAGGGCCCTCGTGAGGAGGTAAAGCCCCTACTCCTGCTTGTCTGTTTATATGGTGGATCACACTCGAGCTACAAGATGCTCCTTGAGCTGTATACGAAAGCAGAGCAGTGCTAAGCTAGCAAAGAGAGGAAGTGAGACTGAGCTCCTGGGGGAAAATGAGCCCGCTCGTGGCCTCCAGAGCTCTCCCCCTGGTGCTCTTTATATAGGGAGAGCCCAGGGGACAAGGGGTGGCCCGCAGAACACTATGCACGGTATGGGTGTTGTGTTGTAGCTGAAATGACTACTGGGGTCTAATCAACACTGCACATGCGTCATCATCTGTACTCTAGTCACGTCCGCGTCACTGTAGCCACGCTGGCAATGCCCTCATCTTTGCCTTGTTCCTACTTGGTCAACTGGTAGCCATACTAGGTACAAGCTGGGAGCGTCCCAGTACCTGGTTTTGCTGGATGTCGGGAGCTGGATGCTGGAGTGGGCCGGCCGGGTGGCGGATGTCGGAGTGGGCCGGATGTTGGATGAACAGTGGCGAGACATGTCGGATGAGCGGTTTCCAGATGAACAGTGTTCGGGGTATCTCGGATGAACAGTACCCGGGTGAACAATGTTCGGGTATGTCGGATGAACAGTACCGGGTGAACAGTGTTCGGATATGTCGGATGAACAGTACCCGGTGAAAAACCAGTGTTCGGTTATGTCGTATGAACAGTACCCCCCCCGGGGGGTGAATAGTGTCGCCAGGCATACCTGGGTCTCGCATGAAAAACCACCAACCCTGGGATACCCGGGGTTATATCCCCGACACTTTGGGCCCGGGTGCCATGTTTTCAGATCTGAACACTTATGTTTGCATGAGTATAATTGTTGTTTGGATCCTATCTACTAGTTATATGCACTTGTTGTCAACCGGAACCGGAGACCCCGAGTGACAGAAACGGGGACATCGATAGGAATGGTTGGCAACTCAAGGGTTACATGTATTCATTGTGTGTTAATGCTTTGATCCGGTGTTCTATTAAAAGGAACACCTTAATTGCCATTTGTTCCTTAATTGGCCTGGCTGAAACCGGATGGCAGGACAAAAGATGCCGTGCAAGTTCTTATTGTAAGAACGTACGGCTAAATTAGGAATACATGCCTATGACTGTTTGATACTTGGATGCTATTTATATATTTATTTGCTTCGTCCTTAGTTATGTTCATTTCATGAGCTATCTTATTCATGCAACGCCCGTCTATCTGTCCCTATGCCTACGGTGTTTTAATCCCGCTGTTTACAATCATTACTTTTACCGTCATCATTGCTGTCTTTATTTTATTACCGCTGTTACTATTCTACTGCTGCCATCAAATCACTGTTACTACTGATAAATTGCTTCGAGAGAAATCCTTTTCAGGTGTGGTTGAATTGACAACTCAACTGCTAAGGCTTATAAAATATTCTTTGGCTCCCCTTGTGTCGAATCAATAAATTAGGGTCAAACTACCCGCGAAGACTGTTGGGATCCCCTACACTTGTGGGTCATCACTTCCCAGAACAACTTTTCTGAAACAAAAAGACAGCAGAAAACACAAACTGGCACTGGGCATTAAAAATGATATAAAAAAATTATAAAAACATGTGCCACTAATATATAATCAAGAATGGAACATAAAAAATTTATAGATATGTCGGAGACGTATGAGCTCCCACTGACGCCGACGCCTCTGCGCGCGCCCGGCGCTCTCCGCCACCCGTCGGGCCTGCTCCGCCATCTGCTCCCTCGCCGCGAACGCCCGGTTCTCCGCCGCATCCTGCGCCGCGTCCTGCGTCGCGGCCTCCCGGCTCATCATCTCCAGCTCCCGCGCATCGGCGGCCCGACGGAAGGCATCAGCCACAAGGCGGATGTGGGCGAGCGCCCTCGCCGTGTTCAGCTCCTCGTGTGCCTGCCGCTGGGCTTCGGCGAAGGAGCGGTCATACTCGTCCTCGACGAGCGTCTGGAGCGACAACTCCACGGCGCGCGCCTCTGCCGCATCGTTGACGGCCATGACGAAGTCCCGGAATTGGCGGCGCCCGTCCTCCTCATGAGCCATGATGAACGAGGGGTACGCCACGTGCTGCTCCGGCCAGATCGGTGGCGCCTGCACCTGCTCGTGCTCCTCCTCCTCCTCCGACACCATCTCCCTCCTCCGGCATTGGCTCCTCCTCCTCCTCCGGCACTGCCACCGGCTCCTCCAAAGGGTCCTTCTCACCCTCCTCCTCCCACTCGAAGTCCAGGGCCTCGTCGTCGTCTGTCGATGGCGATGGAGGAGGAGCTCCCCCCTCTGTCGCGTAACGCCGGCGTACCGTCTGGCTGAGGGTGGCCCATAGGAGGGTGCGTGTCATGTTGGTGGGTGGGGCGGCGGTGTGCTTCTGTTCTCTACGGCGAGGTGTGAGCACGGCGAGATGTGAGCGAGGTTTTTATAGCCAGCGAGAAGCAGCGGGAAAGGAGGGCAGGAAACGGTGGCGCGCGCGGGAATGGACGGGTGGGTGGTGAGGCGTTGCACCGTTTTAATGTCGGCGATACGTCTCCGCCGCGTCGGCTACATGGCCGCTTCGTAAGGCTGCTCCGCCATTAAACTTTTGTAAGGGACGGGTGTGAGTATGACAGGCGGGCCAAGCCTGTCAGTGAACATGCCCGGACAGTGTCCGGCACCGGAAGGCAGCACTCAAAGTTGGAGGCCCTGTACGGTGTGCCGGGCAGTTTGGGCCGGACAAAGGCTTTGCGGCCCCCCGGTGTGACCTGTTTTTTCGTCCGGCACCCCAAAAGGGCTTTACGGCCCCTTTTACGACCCCCCCGCGTGGAGATGCTCTTACGTGGAAATCGTGAGGCTCCCTACTCTGACCTGAGAGAATACAGAGAATACATCATTAGTCTAACCGTAGTGATTATATGGTCAAGGGTTAATATAAAGAAAGTACGGTGTCTTCTTTGATAATTTTTATGCTTCCCACACTAGCGTCCCCAGACAGGCTTGACAAGTGTTGGATTATCGGATTTTCTATACAAATTATTTTTATAGCAGGTAAAAAATCATGTTTACATTTAGCCATATAGTCCCATAAGTGGATCGCTTGAATCCACTCACGGGATTTTTCGGTGATCATAACAGAATGAAAAACACGACACATGGGTGTGTATAGCCACATAAAATCCCGTGAGTGGATGGATTGAGAATGAATAGCCCACTAAATTCAAGATCTATGTCCATATTAGCAAATAAAAAAATCACATCCCGACTAGGCACAGGCTAGAGGATCTCTCAGCCGCCTCCATCGCGGTTAGAGTGTGTGACATGTGAATCATCCCGACCTCTTATCCGGTACAAATCATGTTCGGCACCGCCAAGAGACCCTTTAAAATGGCTCGACGTGCCGGACACGATTTGGACCGTACGAGATCTTTAAAGGCCTCTTATTTGGCCCATTTTTATGTCCGGTATCCAAAATACTTTTAGAAGCTACTTTAGTGGGTCGGTGAATATGCTATATTAGGTACATGCTATGCGTAAGACTAATGGTACGTGGATCAGCACCCGTGGGTCTTCTTTTTATATTAGTGTACGTACTGTTTCTTATGCGTGGTGCTGCATTCTTCTCTTCAACTGCATAATGCCGCTGCTGGGCTGACACTGGTATACTGATACTGTACTTTATTTTGTTTACGCAATCGTCCTGTTCATGGCGAGTATCGATCCTCTCTGATTGCTAGATGAGAATCACATCAGTGTCCGAACTCCCATGAACACAGTGATGAGCTTCTTTTCATCCCGGGCTGTTGCTCACGGGCAAAATTGCCACCCTGGAACGTCTGCACCCATTCCTAGACTAGAAGAGCAAAAACCAAGAAGGCGAGAACGAACAGGGTTGATTGACATTTGACAGGCGCTCCAGCTAATCCATCCACAAGTTGACTTCGGTTTCCAAGCAAAGAAGAATGCAGCCATGGCCATGATCAGATCAACACAGACAGACAGACAGCGCACCGACGCGACGCTGAAAGGAATCCACCCGTCCGTCCGTTGAAGTGACCATTGCTTGCTCCGTGTCCAACGCTGCGCATCTCGGAAGGGAAGGGGAAGGGGAGGAGCACGGTTCAAAATTGTTCCTTGCCGCTGGTACAGCAACGCTAGCTAATCGCTGTTGCGCTGTACCCGATGACGGCATGCGCGCAGGCCGGCCATGGCAGGGCTAGGGGGTCGCATCCACCCATCTTATCCGTCCGTCCGCCGGCACGTGCGAGGTCGCCGTCGCTGCCTGTATGCCGGTGCTGTGCGCTGCGTCTTGGAGGAAATTGCACGTAACACTAACTGTTGGGGTATTTGTTGCACAAAACCACAATTCTATTATTTTTTTTCACAGAACACCAATGTTTGGTATAAACGTTGCACAAAACACAAATCCAATACTTAGCCGGTAATTAACAGCTTGGACGCACTTGCAGCATGCCACCGTGGCAAACACTTGAACTAAGCAGAGTAACAGACCAAACTAGTTCGAGAGAGCTACAACGGGGCAGCGGCTTGCCGGCGACAAGGTCCGTAGACAGCGGGGCGGCGGCTCGCCGGCGACGAGGTCCGCAGACAGATTGCCAGCTACGACGGCGCGCCGGTGGCGCGAGGTAGATCGACTGACGATTCTGCGTTCCCCTTTCCTCCGCCGGCGGGCCGACGCGCGAGATTGATTCAGCCAACCTATTGCACGCACGAAGATAGCTGAAGGAAGCACAAAGATCGATTATCCTAGCAGCAGAACATTGGGACACTACTAGTCAGGACGTGGAGCTAGCTTGATATTGCTTTGGAAGTCTGGATCGAGACGTACATGGGGACACTACTAGTCAGGAGGTGGCGGCAGTGTCCCTGACGCACCACCGTCGCGCCGCCGTACCTGGCAATCTGTCTGCGCGTCTCGTCGCCGGCGACCCGCCGCTTTGCTGTCTGTCTGCGGACCTCGTCGCCGGCGAGCCGCCGTAGCTCTCTGGAACTATTTTGGTCTCCACTCTGATTAGTTCAATTGTTTTTCACGGAGGCATCCTAAGTGGGGCCAAGTGGTTAATTATCGGCTAAATTATTGGATTTGTGTTTTGTGCAACGTTTACCCCAAATATTGGTGGTATGTGCAAAAATATTTTAGGGTTGTGGTTTTGTGTACAGTTGGTGCTATGTGCAATTTCCTCTGCGTCTTGGCATGCGGTTGCGCGCAGAGACGCACATGGATGGAGTCACGGCGGGGGAAGGAGGAGTAGGACGGAGTAAATTCTGGGCAGAGACGGAGGCCAATGGAAGGCGCCGGCGGCCAGGCGTGTCCTGGGGTAGGTAGGCGAGAGTACAACATGGTTCCCTGTTTGATGCTGTGATGTAATCTTTGCTTATCCGATAAAATCACCGGACTAATTGAAAAAGAGCATATTTTCTCCGTGATTGATTGAGAGCATGTGCTCGTGATTAGGAGTACGAGCAGAGGAGGATTTCGTTAGATTTTCCACTTTTCTGGACTAACGGAGTAGAGGAGTACGTGTGGGAGGCTGGGGAGCTGGGCTTTTGTTTGGGCCGATGGGCTCCACCAGTGCATTTTTCAGGATTTTTTATAGCGCCGCTACACGTTATATTATTTAGCGCGGTTTAGCGCGTATATAGCGTGATTAGCGTTGTAGCGAGCATTTTAGGTTACAGGCCAAATATAGCGTAGCCTCTTTAAATACGCTATAACGCGCTATAAATGCTGATATAGCATGCTATTTTTTCGTTGATGCATATATGCATGAATACACTTGGATGGTAAACTAATCTGATGCACGTACACGCATGCGTGCGGACACGGCGCCTGGCTTTCTGCTTCTACTGCGTGTGATGTATGTCGACAAATTGTGGCGATCGATTGAATGCGTACCGCTGCTTCTTGCTGCGTGCGATGGACGTCGGCGTCAAACAATGGCAATCGACCGAATGAACTGCTGGTGCGTGCGACGCATCATTCGTAGAAGTATTGATCCCAAACATGCAAACACCATACAATTTGGATCAGCTCTCTACTGAAAACTGCACCGCAGCTAGCTGGTTAATTATCAAACGGCTAGTTTTCAATCAAGAGAAGATAGCAAAGAGGCAAACTATGTATGGAACGGATCAATCTGATATCCTCCGTCCTTGCTAGTATCCGCGAAGCCTTCATAGAAAAAACGGACAGATCTGTTGTGCAAGCTCGATGCATACCTGTGAGATTGCTCTCGCGGGGCCTAACATCGTCAACTCTAAGGGCCTCTTTGATTTGAAGGAAAGGAAAATCAAAGGAATGGGAAAGGGATAGGAATAGGAAAGGGTGGTTGGTGTAAAACTCTCCTAGTTCCTTGTGCACAGGATTTAAAGAATGAGGTCTGAGTTCATTTTTCCATTCCTGTAAAATTTGTCTTGAAAGTGAGGTATGGAGGAAAAAATCCTCTACTTTTCCCTAGCACCATTCCTATGAATCAAACATGTGAACAGTAGCAACTATGGAAATTTTCCTAACCCTGTAAGTTTCCTTCATGTTTCCTCCAAATCAAAGAGGCCCTAACTGTGAGATTGTTCTCCCGGGGCCTAAGCCAGCTGGGAATCGGCAGCGGTGGTGAAGTGTGAGAGAAGTTCCTGTATGACGGCATGATCCGTGCCATGCCATCGCGCGGCAAGATCGGTGGCGGAGGAACGGAATCTGCGGATATTTTTTTCCAAGGCGTGTTAAAATTTGCGCCCGTGTGACGTGTTGCGTGGTGGGACAATGGCATAGGACTCTCACGTACTTCATCCGACGGCCATAGATAAATATTAAGGAGATCGGATGCACAATGTGCTTTAGTTTTCAAGGATTAACGTGAGAACTCGATTGGTGCCTCCAATTAGTAAATATAAGATTTTTTTCCAAGGCGTGTTAAAATTTGCGCCCGTGTGACGTGTTGCGTGGTGGGACAATGGCATAGGACTCTCACGCACTTCATCCGACGGCCATAGATAAATATTAAGGAGATCGGATGGACAATGTGCTTTAGTTTTCAAGATTAACGTGAGAGCTCGATTGGTGTCTCCAATTAGTAAATATAAGATAAGATGTTCTTGCCTCCTTCAACTCGACCTTCAAAGGTCAATGGATAAGAGCCATATTCGTGTTGAGCTAGGAGTGTAGTGAGGTTCGACTTCTAGGGATGTTTGGTAGCCTAGGGCGTGTTTACTTACCCGGAAGAACTAGGATGTAAAAATGACCCGTTTAGAGCATCTCCTATCGGGGCGCCAATATAGCGTTCGGATGAGCGCCCGGACGAGCTCTATTGGCGCCGTCCGAACGGGATGGCGCCTATTGGCGTCGTCTCTCCCTAGTCGCGGCGCCAATAGACGCCTCGCATATGTTGAATTCCGTCTCAAATTTAAACATAGAAACGAAATAATTCGAATTTTACATTGTTTTGAACACACAAAATTAAAATAAATTGAGGTTCAACAATCACGAATAAATTTTACTCTGTCATCTCTGTGCAAGGTGGACACAGGAGGGCGCCTGTGCTCTCTGTCCCGAGGCGAGGCGGCTTGCTGCGAGGCTACGAATGCGACACGCGCGATGCTACTGGTCGGCCTTCCGTTGTCTGGTTGAAGTACAGGTGTGGGAGGCGGGATGGGAGGACAAGCAGGTGGCGGCGACGAGAAATAGAGATGGGAACGACGAGGAAATGGGGACGACGACTTGGATGATTCTCGTGTGCCAATGAAAGGGCTGGCCCGCCGTGTCGATCCGAGGTGGCGTCGCCCTCGGTTTCGTCCGGCGCGCCCAAGCGGCTCCCTCCGCGGAGGGCGTGGGCTGGTTGTGCCGGACGAGTTATTGGGCCTCACCGGACGAAGCCGGGCTATTGGCGCCGCGCCTGGGTGCCATTTTTCGTGGGGCGCCCCCAATAAGGCTATTGGCGGCCATGTTGGCGCCCCGACTGGAGATGCTCTTACTTGTCTGGTCCGTTCCACTTGTTGGTCCGTATGAACCCCACAACCCCGCGAGGAATGGCTGATTCAGCCGTTTCCCCTTAGCCATTCTTTTTGCATGCATTTTCGAGCTGAGTTGGGGACGTGACACTGAGCTCGTACGAGCGTGGAGATGGCACGAGTTCACGCATGCACGCAAAAAAACGGCAGGAGATATTTTGTCACCATCCACTATTTCACCCCCTCTGGCTCACCGTCAAAACTCAAGCCACCATTACCCCCACTTCGACCTCTCCCTCTTGGCAGTTTTTTCATCGAGGAGCAGGTAAGCGGCGGAATCTCCTCATCCCATCGGCGTGGTCAGTGGCAGAAACCCTTCTTCCTCCTCATCCCCGAGATGTCCTCTTCCTTCGCTGCTTCTTCCATGGCTATAAGTAACATGCAACTCTCCCTGGTGTAGCCTAGCATGTGGTAAAACTGAGTAGATCTATAGGTTATATGGTATGTTTGGCTTCTTGTCAGTGATGATATGGGTGTTGTTGTTTTAGATCGATGATATTGGTTAGTGTTTAGCTTTCAATGCGGTTGTTCATTGATGTGGTTGTTTACTGATGCATGCTTACCATGGTAACCTATGTAGGATGCGCCCACCTCCCCGGATCTTTTGGCTACATCAGTGCTGGATGTGAAGCTACTTCGGTACATATCGGCGCCTAATAAGTACCTCGAAATGCAAAAGTTTGGAGGCCTCCCTATGCAATGGCCATTTGTTTTGTCCACCTTTGTTATAAACGATAAACAAATAAAAAGATGAACAGAAGTGGTCAAACCAACAGGGACACGAGATTTTAACGTGGAAAACCCTTCCAACAAGGAAGAGAAAAAAACACGGGTGGCAGCCAGCAAAACTTCACTATCTCGGGTGAGGTTACAAATGCCGGGGATTTACAACAATGAACTTATCCCAACCGGGCCGAAGCGAAGCAGAGGCAGAACTTAGCCGCTGATACGTCTCCGACGTATCTATAATTTTTGATGTTCCATGCTTGATTATATATCTGTGCCACATGTTTTTATAATGTTTTTATATCATTTTGGCATGATTTATGGAACTAACCTATTAACAAGATGCCCAGTGCCAGTTCCTGTTTTCTGCAGTCTTTTTGTTTCAGAAAAGTTGTTCTGTGAAGTTTCTCGGAATGCGCTGAAAATTTACGTGCTTTATTTCCAAGTTGAAACAAAGACGGAACCCGAAGGACGCCTGGAGGGGGGCTCCTAGCCCCCAGACGCCCTCCAGGTGCGGCCCCACCCTAGGCCGCACCTGGGGACCACCTGGAGCCCTCCTTCGTCGCCTCGAGTCGCCTCTTCGCCTATAAATTGGTCTTTGCCCCAAAAACCCTAAATATCCGATCATATTTTCCAGAAGACGTTCGAGGCCGCCGCCATCTCCAACCCTAGTTCGGGAGGGTTATGCAGCTCTTCCCGGCACCCTGCCGAAGAGGGGAATCGACACCGGAGGCATCTACACCACCATGCCTGCCTCCGGAGTGATGCGTGAGTAGTCCACCACAGGACTACGGGTCCATAGCAGTAGCTAGATGGTTGTCTCTCCTCCTTGTACTCCATTGCTTAGATCTTGTGATCTGCCTATCATGATCAAGATCATATTATCAGTAACTGCTACATGATTGTGTTTGCATGGATCCGATGAATTGTGAAAGTCATTACTTTTGTTCATCTATGAGTTGTGTTTTATCTATGATCTTGCATGCTCTCCGATGCTAGTGGATGCTTTGGCCAAGTAATTATTAGTGTTGTATGAGGGAGTATTTATGCTAGATAGTGGGTTCATGCCTCTCTTGTCTGAGCTCGGGTTGACAAAAATGATTAAGATGATAGATGTGTTGTTGCCACTAGGGAGAAAAACGCGGTGTGATTTCCTTGTGTTATTTACATTGCTTACATTATGCACTTTGCTTATTGCAATGATCTGTTGCTTGGAACTTAATACTTTTGGGTGACATGCTGGATAGCGATTCCGGAGTGGATTATTAGTCATAGATGCAGTTGGATAACGGTCTATGTATTTTGACATAATGCCCATATTAGATGAAACGGTGAACTATATTGTTTTATGATAGCCTTGTTGTGAACCAACAATTCTGTCAATTGTCATGCTGTAATTTGTTTACCCATCATGTATATCTTCTGGATAGACACCGCTAGTGAACAGTGGATCCCGGTCCTATTTTCCTACATTGTTTACAACCATTTTAATAGCTTTTCATCATCATTTGCTCGCTGGTCATAATTCACTCTCTTCATATTTTACATCTGCACAATTAATCCTTACTGTTCGGCAAGCCAGAGAGATTGACAACCTCTCTGTTTCGTTGGGGCAAAGTACTTGTTTGTGATTGTGTGCAGGTCCGCGTTGATCTATAAGCGGCAGAGTAGATAACCTTGGTTTTGTAATCAAGGGAAAACTGCTACTACGCTGCATCATACCTTCCTCTTGGGGTTCCCAGCAAACGTGTGATCCACGTCATCAGAACTGTTTTCTGGCGCCATTGCCGGGGACTTGGAAGCTTCAGCTAGGGGAGTTTCACACATCCTTTCACTTTACTTTGTTATTGTCTTGATTATTATATTTTTTGCTAGTCTTGTTTTGCCTTTCGTTTGCTCTAAAACTGAAAAACACAAAAAAATTAAAAATTCCAGCAAGCTTTCTTCCTTTCGGTTTGTGTGATTTTTTATTGCTTGTTGTAGTAATGGGGCTCTTACCTGAACTTGCTATTAAGGACATTAAGGTGGGGAGTGGTTCCATCATTGGCAAAGATAATATTGAAGAATTCCTTAATCACATTATTAGTCTTTATGATATAAATGAAAAATCTCTGACGGAACTTACTCATGACTATGAGGCTGCTGTAGTTTCTCTGGTGGAAAAATTAGAAGCTAGGTTTATTAACCTTCATCCTACAATTCAAAAATTATTCTTTAAACTTGAAAGTATGGAGAAGGGGGAAGATAAAGATTTCTTGCTTAAAACCTTGCTTATAGAATTTGATGATATTGCTAGAGAAGCTAGAAAGATTTTTGCCCATTATAATATGCTGGGATGTAGCCTTAATATTAAGCATACCCTTAAAACTTTTGAAACTAAAAGAATGAAGTATGAGGGTAAAACTGAACGTGAAAAGGAACTAAAAATACCCATACCATTTAAGCTCATAGCAATGCATGGGGCTCTAGAAAAGAATTTTGATTGGGTTGTTCCTGAAAACCCTTTTGATGAAAGAAGTTGACCAAAAGGTAGTGAGAGGGGAAATTCTAAACCATGCATAAGTAAAATACAATGTATCTATGAAATTTTTTCCAACCTTTCTTTGGATGATATTGTTGATAAAACTTGAATTTGCCCTTTTTTGCCTAGCTAAAAGGCGTTAAAGAAAAACGCTTATGGGAGACAACCCATTTTATTTTACTTTCTGTTTATTTTTGGTTTCTTTGAGTTTGGGGTGAAGTTACTTCTGTAACAACTCCGTTCTATCTTTTTTTTTGGTTTTTGGTGCCAAGAATAGCCTCTAAAAAGAGGAAGACTAATTTGTGAGTTTGCTGTCCAGAAACAGATTTCTGTTCTTCACTGTTCAAAAATCCAAAAATTCACAGAATGTCATCTGTGTCTGAATTTTTTTGAAAGTAAAAACAAGGTTTTTTTATACCTTTCTCTTGTTTTAAGTTTTCTTATTTGAGGCCCAGAAGTTCCACGAAAAAATTCATCTTTACAGTCTGTTCTGTTTTTGACAGATTCTGTCCTTAGTTTTACATTGCTTTTTTCACGGGCAGAGTGAAGCTTTTTCAAAGTTAGAGCTTTACTTAGACCTTTGTGATAGTAGCTAATGTTGTAAAAAAATAAGTTCACGATATGTGCTTTGGAACTGAAGGAAGATTTTGTTTTTGTGGACTAACCCCTCTAATGAAGTTGCTATAAGTTTTGCGTGAAGAAAATTTTCAAGTATCCAAGTGCGAGGAGATGAAGGAAGATCAAGAAGGGATAAAAGCCTAAGCTTGGGGAGGCTCCCCATGGATCCTCCTCTGAAATATTTAAGAAGTCACAAGCGTCTAAGCTTGGTGATGCCCAAGGCATCCCCTTCTTCATCAACAATCCTCGGTTTCTCTCCTGGTACTATATTTTTATTCCTTTACACATTATGTGATGTTCTTGGAGCGTCAGTTTGTTTTTACTTTCAGTTTGTTTGTGCTTAGTTCTCTGGTCTTTGCAATAATTTGGATCCATGCATGCTTGTTTGGGAGAGAGACACGCTCCGCTTTTTCATTATACACTCCTATTCTTCACTTATATATGTTGAGCATTTAGCCTTTGTTATTTTGCTTCCAGCTCTTGTTTTCAAGCATCTCTTGTTTAGAGTTGTTAGCTTTTGTAGTTAGAAAGTATTTCCCTTGTTGTTTCACCCTTTTAGTGTTGTTTCAAATAACTTGATTGGTGTTTGGTTAAGTGGAAATTATCATGTAGGAAGTGTAAAAAGTGCTGCTTAATCTTGTAGATCATTGTCTTGAATCTTTGATACTTGTCAATTGTTTAGAGATATGAAGTAGATTAATGCTTAAACTTGTGGATCATCTAGTAAGAATGGATTAGTAAAGAACTACCATAAAGCTTTAAAATTGTGGTGCTTGTCCTGCTTGGTAGCTCTCAAAGTCTAGATATTCTTTTTGCAAATAGTTGGTTTGGGTAACAAGGTAGACGGTGTGAAGTCCAGTAGTTATGCATGATGTATATCTGTAGTCATTCATTGAACCAAGTTGATGCTATGTGTTTGCTTGATATCCTGCTAAGCCCAAAAATTCCGTACTGGGAGGGAATACTTCTCGTGCATCCAAATCCCTGAGCCAAATATATTTGCCATTTGTGTCCACCATACCTACCTACATGTGGTATTTCCCTGCCACTCCAAGTAAAATTTTCATGTGCTATCTTTAAACTTTCAAAATTCTCCTTTTTGTGCCCCTGTTTTTAAGCTCATGAGGAAGTAGTAGGAAGCTAGATATAACCTATGACAAGTAAGGTCATTTCCCCCCTTTCACCCGGTGTTGATGTTTCACGTCCTCACTTGAATTTACCCGAGAGCAGCTTAAGCAAAATATAAATATAACTCACCATTCTCCTCCGCACAATGAAAACTTGAGAAATCAGTCAAACATTGGATAGTGGTGAAACCAAGGAGAAAAAGGAATGTACTCGTTTCTCTAAAACCAGCCGCTCTCAAAAGTATAAAAGCCTTGCTTGAAATGGGGGACTAGCTAGTTTCTTTACTGTGAAGTCATTGACGAAAGCATGCATATCTCAAAACTGTTTTACTTCTGTAAAAAAAAAACCAAAAAAATAATAAAAAGCTCTAGCACATGACTAATCCCTGCTTCCCTCTATGAAGGGTCTTTCTTTTACTTTTATGTTGAGTCAGTTTTCCTCTTCCTTCTTAACCTCCTCAAGCAATCACTTGGTATCAACTTTGGTTCATGTTTTACTTCATGTTATCTTTGTGTCTAACTGTGAAAACTTTGTATTGACTTTATCTTGAGATAAACAAGTTGTAAGTTGAAGCTTTTTGCTGAAAACTTAAATATTCCTTTGTGTTGGCCAAACTCCTTTGTTGAACTAATATTGCTATGTGAGATATCAATCATTGTCAAGTGTTATACTTTTAAATCTCCAAGGTACTCTTTTCTAGTAAATTATTGCTTAGATGTTACACCTGGTTAATCATTGTTTGTTTCATTCAACGAACCTTTGTTTTGGATCAATGCATTCAGTTCATATGCTTTACATGATTACTTGATCAAAATTGTGTTGGTAGCATGTCACTTCAAAAATTATTTTGTTATCACTTACCTACTCGAGGACGAGCAGGTGTTAAACTTGGGGATGTTGATACGTCTCCAACGTATCTAAATTTTTTGATGTTCCATGATTGATTATATATCAGTTCCACATGTTTTATAATGTTTTTATATCATTTTGGCATGATTTATGGAACTAACCTATTAACAAGATGTCCAGTGCCAGTTCCTATTTTCTGCTGTCTTTTTATTCCAGAAAAGTTGTTCTGTGAAGTTTCTCGGAACGCGCTGAAAATTTACGTGATTTATTTCCAAGTTGAAACAAAGACGGAACCCGAAGGACGCCCGGAGGGGGGTCCCAGCCCCCAGACGCCCTCCAGGCGTGGCCCCACCCTAGGCCACGCCTGGGGCCCACCTGGAGCCCTCCTTCGTCGCCTCGAGTCGCCTCTTCGCCTATAAATTGGTCTTCGCCATAAAAACCCTAAATACCCAATCATATTTTCCAGAAGACGTCCGAGGCCGCCGCCATCTCCAACCCTAGTTCGGAAGGGTTCTGCAGCTCTTCCTGGCACCCTGCCGGAGAGGGGAATCGACACCGGAGGCATCTACACCACCATGCCTGCCTCCGGAGTGATGCGTGAGTAGTCCACCACGGGACTACGGGTCCATAGCAGTAGCTAGATGGTTGTCTCTCCTACTTGTACTTCATTGCTTAGATCCTGTGAGCTGCCTAACATGATCAAGATCATGTTATCTATAACTGCTACATGATTGTGTTTGCATGGATCCGATGAATTGTAGAAATCATTACTTTTGTTCATCTATGTGTTGTGTTTTATCTATGATCTTGCATGCCCTCCGATGCTAGTGGGATGCTTTGGCCAAGTAATTATTAGTGTTGTATGAGGGAGTATTTATGCTAGATAGTGGGTTCATGCCTCTCTTGTCTGAGCTCGGGTTGACAGAAATGATTAAGATGAGAGATGTGCTGTTGCCACTAGGGAGAAAACAGCGGTGTGATTTCCTTGTGTTATTTACATTGCTTACATTATGAACTTTGCTTATTGCAATGATCTATTGCTTGCAACTTAAAACTTTTGGGTGACATGCTGGATAGCGATCTCGGAGTGGATTATTAGTCATAGATGCAGTTGGATAACGGTCTATGTATTTTGACGTTAATGCTCATATTAGATGAAACGGTGAACTATATTGTTTTATGATAGCCTTGTTGTGCGCCCACAATTCTGTCAATTGCCATGCCTTAATTTGTTTACCCATCATGTATATCTTCTGGAGAGACACCGCTAGTGAAATGTGGATCCCGGTCCTATTTTTCTACATTGTTTACAACTGTTTTAATAGCTTTTCGTCATCATTTGCTCGGTGGTCATAATTCACTGTCTTCATATTTTACATCTGCACAATTAATCCTTAGTGTTCGGCAAGCCGGAGAGATTGACAACCTCTCTGTTTCATTGGGGCAAAGTACTTGTTTATGATTGTGTGCAGGTCTGCGTTGATCTATAAGCACCATAGTAGATTGACACCTCGCTAAGCCTTCTCCAAGTCCTACTGGATTCGATAACCTTGGTTTTTTTAATCAAGGGAAAACTGCTACTACACTGCATCATAGCTTCCTCTTGGGGTTCCCAGCGAACGTGTGATCCAACTGCATGATGGGTAAACAAATTACAGCATGGCAATTGATAGAATTGTTGGTTCACAACAAGGCTATCATAAAACAATATAGTTCACCGTTTCATTTAATATGGGCATTACGTCTAAATACATAGACCATTATCCAACTGCATCTATGACCAATAATCCACTCCGGGATCTCTATCCAGCATGTCACCCAAAAAGTATTAAGTTGCAAGCAACATATCATTGCAACAAGCAAAGTGCATAATGTAAGCAATGTAAATAACACAAGGAAATCATACCGCTGTTTTCTCCCTAGTGGCAACAGCACATCTCTCATCTTAATCATTTCTGTCAACCCGAGCTCAGACAAGAGAGGCATGAACCCACTCTCTAGCATAAATACTCCCTCATACAACACTAATAATTACTTGGCCAAAGCATCCACTAGCATCGGAGAGCATGCAATATCATAGATAAAACACAACAAATAGATGAACAAAAGTAATGACTTCCACAATTCATCGGATCCATGCAAACACAATCATGTAGCAGCTACAGATAATATGATCTTGATCATGATAGGCAGCTCACAAGATCTAAGCAATGGAGTACAAGGAGGAGAGACAACCATCTGTTTCTGGACAACAAACTCACAAATTAGACTTCCTCTCTTTAGAGGCTATTCTTGGCAGTAAAAACCAAAACAAAAAGATACAAGGGAGTTGTTACAGAAGTAACATCACCCAAAACTCAAAGAAACAAAAAAGAAACAGAAGGTAAAATAAAATGGGTTGCCTCCCATAAGCGCTTTTCTTTAACGCCTTTTAGCTAGGCAAAAAGGGAAAATTCAAGTTTTATCAATATCAACTTCAAGATCAAAATCATCAAGGACATCTTCAGAGGTAGAACTAGCACTAGTAAGAGAATTCCTTGTTGATTCTTTGACTTCAACATTCTCAAAAACAGGATTTAAAATTTTAGTCTCTCCTATATTTGGTTCATTGAGGAGTTTTTCAATGATAACAGGAGAACTAAGCTTGTTTATTTTACTCGGTTTCGATTCAGAAACTGATGGGGGGATACTTTATAGGTAGGCCCATGGACCCGAAAAGTAGACCCGCCAAGACCAAGAAGGCCAAAGCCGAGTCATGCATCAAGTCGCATGGGCTGGGCTGGAGACAAGCCGACCAAGGCCCATGACAGAAAAGGGACCCGTCAGGAAGGAGTCCAAGTACAACCCGGAGCCCTAACTTGGAAGGCCAAGACGTAGGGTAGGACTCCGTGTGCTAATATGACTCGGTGTAGGTTGTAAGTCCAGAGACCCGGCCACCTTTATAAGCGGGGTCCTGGACCTTAGATCGACAAGCCCTAAGCAATCCAGAAACACCAGATCCATAGTCGCCGACTCCCCAGATAGGAGCCGGAACCCTGTAATCGAGATCAGATCTATAGCAATAAAGAGAAGCAGGAAGTAGGTCTTTACCTCTAATCAAGAGGGGCTGAACCTGGGTAAATCTGTGTCCCTAGGCGAGATTAACCTCTCCTACGTACTTCAATCATCAATGGCACCAGAACTCACCTTCCCAAAGGAAGGACTTGCCGTGACAACCCCACGACAGTTGGCGCCCACCGTGGGGCAGGAGATGCGTGGAGTTGAGATCGTGGGAGCCGCTCGCCGGGCCATGGAGAAACTCGCCATCGGGCGAGTCTACACTTATAAGCATGGAGAAACCGAGATCGATGACTCCGGCTGGACTCCAGAGATGGAGGAAGTCGACGAGGGTTATCAGTTTGTCTTTGGAGGGATCAACATGTTCATCGGCATGGTTTGCGCGTTGGGTCTTCGCGCTAACTCGGCGGAATCAGTATCAGAGCCAACAGTTGTTGTCGAGTCCGATGGCGAGGAGTCGGTCGGCACATCAGAAGTCGGCATCATTGCCGAGCCAAAGGAACAACTTGCTGTCAACCATGAAGAGGAGTCGCTGGCGGAGCCACGTATGGAGCCAGATTACGACGCCGATTCAGAGTCTATCTTGCCCTTGTTCGAGGATCGGCTTGGGTATGGAATTGAGGAGGAGGATTATGCGGAGTCGCCAGTATGCGCCCGCGTCGTTGGAGTCTACATGTCTGGGAACGGCGGAAATCAGTTTGATCCAAGTCTACTGACGAAGGAAATCGATGCAAGCAATGCAGCAGAGCGGGCGGCTGAATTAGCCAGTGCTCATGCTGCGTTAGAGAGGCAACCAGCAGAAATCACAGAGGCAAATCGCAGATTGGCGGAAGAGCGGGCCTGGGTCCAGACAGAGGCCCAGGTTGTAAGGAGTCGCCAGGAAGAACTCACCTCAATTCAGCATCGCAGAGCGAGGAGTCGCCTGCGTGGCAGAGTCATTGTCAACCCTACTGCTTTGTTCAACACGCCTAATGGTCCAGGCGCAGGAGCCGGGTTAGGGAGCTCATCAGCTGCAGGAGGCGGCGCAGGAGGAGGAGCAACACCACCACCACCACCAGAAGGACCCGGCGGCAACGGTACCAACGGACCGCCACCTGAAGGAGGAGTCGGAGGAGGATCAACAGGTGGTATGGGACCTCCACCTGGCAGGTTTCGTACTCCAGAGGGGCATTACTCCAACCCAATGGACAACGTTCATGCGGCAACAATGAGATTAGAGAACATTGAGATACCAGAAGGAGCAGCGGGACAGGAGACCTGCCGTGCTATTGAGATGTTGAAGACAGCAATGACTCAGCAAGCTCTTTATCCAGCGTTTCTAGACGCAAGTAGGCTGCACTCGACACCGTTCAACTCGGGTATGAGGAGTCGGCATGACGAGTCTCACCCGGCCAACTCTACAAGCGCAAGGCGCCGTGAACAAGAGAGGAACAGGGCAAACATACCAACTGCCTCACGATCTCAACTGGTGGTTGATGAAGCGAGACAGCAACGAGAGAGGGAGGCGGCCAGGGCACGGGAGGCTGAGAGGGACAGAGCCCTAGCTGGTCCAGATAACCAGCCTCAGCCAACCCGGGCGCACACAGAGGTGACTTTTCCTGGTACCTCTCCTTCACTAACAGGATCAGAGTGCCTGTCAGATGCCATCAGGTCCGAGTCTTTCCCCAGCGACTTCAAGGAGCCGCGTAAAGTTCCCAATTATGAGCCCAACATGGACCCGACTTCCTGGTTGGGCACATACGAGATGGCGATGAGTATCCGCAATGCCACAGGTAATATGTGTGCCAAATTCATGTACCTTATGATGGAGGGAGCAGCCAAGGTTTGGATGCGCAATTTGCCTCCTAGATCAATCAATTCTTGGGAGCAGTTGAAGTCGGCTTTCGTTCAGAACTTCCAGGGAACATGCAAAAAGCTTAGTACCATAGAGGACTTGGAGCGGTGTGTTCAGAGAAAGGGCGAGTCTGCAAGGCATTGGATGAAGCGGGTCTCGGAGATTATCAACTCATCGCAAGGACTCCCAACGATTTCAGTGCTAATGGCAATGGAGAGAAATTGCAGCTACAATACCTTGAGCTGGAAGCTGGGTCGTATGAAGGAGAGCCTGAATCAAGGTATTCCCCTTACGATCGGCGAGATCATGGCAGGTGCTAATAAGCACGCTGCCACAGATAAAACAAAGGATCAGGAGGAAGGGCCTAAAGGACACGGTGGCAACGGTCAGAACCAGAATCAAAACCAGAATCAGAACCAGGGAAGTAACAAGCGGCCATATGGAGACAACTCTGACCTAGTGGCTAACACAAACACTGGGGTCAGATGCAAGGACAACAATTCTCAAGGGTATCAGGGACATAGGCCTACCACAGAGGAGGTTCTGGCGAGTCCATGCCCTAAACACACCAGAAACGGCAAGTATGGTCACACCTTGGGACAGTGCGTGGATTTGCAGCGTGCCAGATTACCAGGACCAGGAAATAGAGGCAACAACAATGGATATAGAGGAAACAATGGTGATGGAGGACCCGGCAACCACGTTGGAGGAGCCGGCAATAACCCTAACCAACCTCAAGGAGGAGGTAACCAACAAGACGGGTTCCAGCAGAACCCGAAGCAGCTTCACGATAACAATGGGCAGTATTACATCACAACTCGGCCACAGAACCCGAGTCGTGGCAGTTACCACGTCTTTACAACAAGCACGTCCAAGCGTGCCAAGAAATTAAAGGTTAGAGCTGTCAATGCAGTGGAGCCGGCAATCCCACAGTGGCTCAGGTGGTCAGAGCAAACCATCACATGGAGTCGGGCAGATCATCCACCAAGAGTCGATGACCCAGGGCAGCTAGCCTTGGTGGTAGCACCTCAAGTTGGGGGCTACACATTGAACAAAGTGCTCATGGATGGTGGAAGTAGTATCAACATCTTATATTATGACACATTCAAGAGGATGCAGCTGCAAGATAGGCAGCTAATACCCACTGAGACAGTTTTTCATGGAATCGTACCTGGGAAGTCAGCCAAGCCAATCGGTAAGATTTATCTTGAGGTTGCTTTTGGCATAGTGGAGAATTTTCGTTCAGAGATTATGCCTTTTGAGGTAGTGGATCTTAACAGTCCATACCATGCTCTCTTTGGTCGACCAGCATACTTTAAGTTTATGGCCAGACCATGCTATGTTTACTTGAAGCTCAAGATGCCAGGTCCAGCAGGAGTCATTACAGTTAATGGAAGCAGACAGATGGCATTGGAGTGTGAGCTAGGTGATGGAGCTATGGCTGAGACAACTTGTGCTCAAGAGGAGTTGAAATTTTACAAGGCGAACGTGGACCCGGAGGACAACTCGGTCCTTAAGAAGCTGGCCACAGAAAGAGAAGATGAAATTCAAGTCAGCTCAGGACACAAAGCAAGTCGACTTTACCCCTGGTGATTCCCTCCAAGCAGTTCACCATTGGGGCACACCTCTCTGATAAATAGGAAAGCGCGCTCGTCGAGTTCATCCGTGAGAACCGGGACATCTTTGCATGGAAGCCATCGGACATGCCAGGAGTCCCGAGAGAACTCGCCGAGCACAGCTTACACGTTAACCCTAATGCAAGACCAGTTAAGCAAGGTCTGCGCAAGTTTCACGATGACAGGAGGAAAGCCATCGGAGAAGAGGTGGCTCGGCTCCTCGCAGCCGAGTTCATCAAGGAAGTCTTTCACTCAGAGTGGGTGGCCAATCCAGTGCTAGTGCCAAAGAAAACAGGAGAGTTGCGGATGTGCATCGACTTCACGAGTCTTAACAAGCATTGCCCTAAGGACCCGTTTGCATTGCCTCGTATTGACCAGATCATTGACTCCACAGCGGGGTCAGAGTTACTTTGTTTCTTGGATGCCTATTCAGGGTACCACCAGATCAGGCTCAACATAGAGGATGAGCTGAAGACGTCTTTCATCACGCCCTTTGGAGCATTTTGCTATACAACAATGCCCTTTGGACTCAAGAACGTAGGAGCTACATATCAGAGGTGCATCCAGAATTGTTTCAAAGAACAGATTGAAAGGAATATTCACGCTTATGTGGATGATGTAGTTGTCAAGTCTCAGAAAGCCGACTCCTTGATAGCAGACTTGACAGAAACCTTTGATAACCTGCGCAAGTACAAGATGAAGCTCAACCCAACCAAGTGTGTTTTTGGAGTCCCTGCAGGCAAACTCCTAGGCTTTATTGTTTCAGAGAGAGGCATTGAAGCAAACCCAGAGAAAATCAAGGCTATTCACAATCTGCAGAAGCCGACTTGTCTAAAGGACGTTCAGAAACTCGCTGGTTGTGTAGCAGCTCTCAGCAGATTCATCTCAAGACTCGGAGAGAAGGCGGGTCCTCTCTACCGACTCCTAAAGAAGTCAGACAAATTCATATGGGACAAAGAAGCCGATGATGCCTTTGAGAACTTGAAGAAAACCCTATCATCAGCACCAGTACTTGCAGCTCCTACAGATAAGGAGCCCATGCTATTATATGTGGCTGCCAATGAAAGGGTGGTCAGTGCAGTAGTAGTTGTGGAACGATCAGAGGAAGGAAAAGAGTACCCAGTGTAGAGGCCTGTTTACTACATCAGTGAAGTCCTCACAGAGTCAAAGCAAAGGTACCCTCAATGGCAGAAGCTAGTCTATGGAGTTTTCCTTGCAAGCAGGAAGCTTAAGCATTATTTCCAAGAGCATCCAATCAAAGTGGTGAGTTCAGCACCGCTAGCCGATATCATACGCAACAGAGATGCAACAGGTCGAGTCGCCAAGTGGGCAATCGAGTTGGGTCCTTACCATATCACATATGAGCCTAGGACAGCAATCAAATCTCAAGCTTTGGTCGACTTCGTCAATGACTAGACTGATTGCAAATCCTCACCAAGTTCACCTTGCACCAAATATTGGACAATGCACTTCGACGGGTCCAGACAGCTAGAGGGCTCAGGAGCCGGCGTGGTTCTAACTTCACCAAAAGGAGATAAGTTGGCATATGTCCTTCAGTTGCATTTTGATTGTACAAACAACATGGCAGAGTATGAGGCTTTGTTACACGGCCTGCGTTTAGCAAAGGAGATGAACATCAAGCGTATCAGGTGCTTTGGAGACTCGGATCTTGTAGCTCAGCAAGTATCTGGAACCTGGGACTCGAAGGATGCAAACATGGCGGCTTAGAGAAGAGCAGTCGAACAGATAGCTGGGTTCTTTTCTGGTTATCAAGTGGAGCATATTGACAGACGCAAGAACGAGGCCGCAGATGCGTTATCACGACTCGGCTCTCATCGAGAGAAAGTACCCCCAAATGTATTTGTGGATGAACTCCCACCACCCATCAGTCAAGTTGCCCTCAGAGGAGGAGTTAGCCTCCCCAGATCCAGAGTTGGCACTGGTGGCAGCAGTACGAGCAATACCAGCATGGACAGAGCCCTACCTTGCATATCTCCTTAGGGGTGAACTCCCACATGATGAAGTCAAACAGAGACAGCTGATAAGGCGATGCAAGTCCTACACAGTCATTGATGGCGAGTTGTACAGAAGGAGTGTCACTGGAGTATACCAGAGGTGTTTGTCTCCAGAGGAGGGCAGACAAATATTGCAAGAGATTCATGCAGGTGATTGTGGTCATCATGCATCCACTAGATCCTTGGTGTCAAAAGCTTTCAGGCACGTGTTCTTTTGGTTAACAGCACATCTGGACGCAGAGAAGATAATACGAGTCTGTGACGGGTGCCAAAGGTATGCAAGGCAAGACCACGTGCCAGCCCAAGAACTCAGAACTATTCCTATCACTTGGCCGTTTGCAGTTTGGGGGCTTGACATGGTTGGTCCTTTCTCAAAGTCGCCCTGTCAGAAGACCCATCTACTAGTAGCAGTTGACAAGTTCACCAAGTGGGTAGAAGTCGAACCCGTCAGCAGAGTCGACGGAGCATCAGCAGTGAGATTTTTCAGGAAAATAGCAACACGCTTTGGATATCCTCACAGCATCATTACAGATAATGGTACCAACTTATCAGTTGGAGAGATGGCCAAGTTCTGTGGTGAGAACAACATCAGACTCGACCTAGCCTCAGTGGCACACCCACAGTCCAATGGACAAGCAGAGAGGGCAAATCAGGAGTTGCTGAAGGGAATTAAACCTTGGCTCCGAGTCCCCTTGCTAAGAGCCACCGGGTGTTGGGTTGAGGAGATGCCAGCAGTACTTTGGAGTATAAGGACGACTCCTAACAGATCTACTGGCTTCACACCTTTCTTCATGGTGTATGGAGCAGAAGCCGTCCTGCCAAGCGACTTGTTTCATGACTCGCCACGAGTCGCCAATTATGTCGAGACAGAGAATGAACTCGCTCGCCAGGACTTGGTGGACGCACTCGAGGAAGCAAGGGAGTTAGCCCTTGAGAGATCAGCAGTTTATCAGCAGGACTTGCGGCGATATCACGCACGCAGAATCAAGACTCGGACTTTCTAGGAAGGCAACTTAGTGCTTCTCCTTGTCCAAAATAGGGAAGGGATGCACAAGTTATCTCCACCATGGGAGGGACCGTTCGTCGTAAGCAAGAACTTGCACAATGGGTCGTACTATCTAATGGATGTACGAGAGCCGGCAAGTGAAAGTAAAGGAGCTGACACAGCTCATACGCTAGATCCCTATGCAGAGGCAAAGAGGCCATGGAACATAGCTCAATTACGTCCTTATTATACTTAAGTTGTAATAGTTTTATGAGTTGAAAGGCAAAGAGCCCAGTGAGCCATGCCTAGATGTAATCAAATTATTATGATCAAAGGAAGTAAAGCCGGCTTCTGTGAATATGAGTCCTTTAGCCGAGTCACCTAGCGAGTGCGCTTTATCTTTTTAAATTTTGATCATCAGGTTCTTGGGGGCTTGCTTTTCAGTGAAAAATGTCAAAGCTTAGACTCTTGAACCCGGCACAGTAGCCAAACTTTTCCTAATTTTCTCGCTGGTAAGTCAGATGCATCCTGCACAATATGATTAATCTACAGGCATGACTTGTCTCCAGCTCTTATGAATCCTAAGGGACATGAGGTGTCAGGAGCCTGTCAGCACAAGCTGTAAGATAAGTCATGCAGGGCCTACTTATTCATCAGTGGATAATTAGATGGGTTATAAGAACCACAAAATGACTTGCATAGATAATACATATGAAATCTCACAGTTTAACAAGCAAGTCATTACAAGCCGATTGGCACAATTTCAGAACAAGCAGTTCAAAAGACCTAAAAAGGTTTTGCACCAGCAGTGCATCATTACAAAGTTTAAACACCAGTAGCACATCATTACACAAATTCAAAAGTCATTCAAGGGATGATCCTCTAGAGGAGTCGACTTCTCAGCCGGAATCGGGGAGTCCTTCTTCACAGGAGACTTGTCTTTTGTTTGAGCAGCAGAAGCAGGAGCCGGCTTCACAGGAGGCTTGGTGGCGACTCTCTTCATTTGAAAACCAGTGCCTCTGGACTCTTCATATGCTTAGCCAGCTCTTCTTGTTTCTGGGCGTCACCGGAGATAGCTCTTGAAGGAGTGGGCGCGGTAGGAGTCTTTAATGTAGGCTCGGCACCAGGAACAGGAGCCTCCGGCGATGAGGAACTCGGCCCAGTAGAAGAGGAGGGGACACCAGCTGGGTCCTGTGAGGGGCGGCCAAATTTTACAATCTCAGGAGTCTCTGGAGCAACTCTTTTGTTCTCCAAGTCATAGTGATGAACCCATACCTCAGGGTCCATCTTGTTGGCAATCTCACAAGCGTATGGCCGCACCAGCTTCTCCTCAGCCTTGAAGTCGTCCTCGGTGAAGGGTTTGCCATCCTCATGTTGTTCTGGCTTTCCCATAGTAAGCAGTGCCAGCTCTAAGACAGTGGGATAATAACTGTGGGCTAGGGCAAGGATTCTGATGGATGCTCTCCTGAAAGAAGATTGCTTCCACAGCCGCATATACCCTGGTTGCCTAGACAACTCGTCCACCAGACGCTCAGGCTCTTTGGGGCACTTGCCCTTAGCATTCAGATCTATCACCACAGCACGGGCTCCCTCTTGCAGCCCATGACAGTGGTCAAGCATCTCATGAAGTTGTTTGCTAGTGGGCAGCTTGAGTTTTGGGGAGTCAGCCCCTGCAGAAAGGAAATCAGTGAAGATTAGTCTAAAAGCAGTTCAGAAAGATGCAAAAAGGGAGTAAGCAAAAGTTACAAACTTACCAAATATGTGTTGGCACATGGCCCCAATGCCCTTGCGGCAAGTGTCAAAGACAGCTTTCAGATCGTTGTGTGCCTTTTGAGCAATTCTCTTGGCATCTGCAAATTCTTTCTTCACCTGCTCCAGTTGAGCAGATAAAGCTTTCAGATCCTTCTCCAATTGAAGAGAGTGATTTTTCTTAGCTTGAGCAGACATGGCACTAGCAGCTGCCTGGTCCTCTAGCTCCTTCATATCCCTCTTCATCTTGGAGATAAGGCTCTGCAATCACAAGTCAAATTTTTACAAGTCAGAATTGATAAGTCAGATTTACAAGTCAAGCAGAGAACTCATGAGCTCCAAGTAGTCGCAAGTTAACAACTTGGTGCTTGGGGGCTACTCAGGAGTCAAAATTTTCTTTTACAACCAACAGGCATGGGTCCTAGTCAACAATTCATCATCTCCAAGTCGTCACAAGTCAACAACTTGGCGCTTGGGGGCTACTCGCAGAGCAGAAACTTTTTCTACAAGTTAAGTGCCAGCAAATTGCACTGATTTGTAGCTCCAAGTCGTCGCAGGCTGACAACTCGGCGCTTGGGGGCTACTCGTGGAAAAGTTTTTGGTCTAAGGACCCGACAGTCAGCAAATCAGCAACCCCGAGTTCTAGTAGAGCTAAGGACTCAGTGCTTGGGGGCTACAGTGTGCAAATTTTTTCTACACAGCAATTGAGTTCAATTTCAAAGCAAAGCACCTATCTTAGTCACAAGTCACCGCAGACAGGTGCTTGGGGGCTACTGCAATAGGAGGCTATCAGAAAGCGTAAAGGATAAAAGTCATAAGAACTTACGTTATGAATCATGTGAAGGGACCTAAGAGCCGCTTGCTCATCATCCTTTAGCCTGGCGGATTGATCGTTCAGGTCGACTGCCTCAGCATAGGCTTCAGAGAAAGACATATTATCAGCCACCCGAAGTCGGCTGTAGTCAATAGAGGACTTGGCCTTGTCGTTCGGTTGAGCTACAGGAGCCGCCTTCGAAGGAGCCGGATGAGCTTGAGGCGCGGTGACAGGAGTCCCAGTCCTAGAGGAAGGCTGGACCACCAGTGGAGTCGCCTCCCGAGTCCTTGAAGGGGAGTCGGGAACAGTGGGAGCTGTGGTTGCACCAGCAGATGCAGGAGTGGAGGGACCTGTCCTCGTGCTTGTTGTTTGAGAAGCCGACGGAGGGACAGGTCCACGAGCAGAGGTAACATCAGTCATGCCTGGGAGCTTGGTCACCTTGACACAAGGCCGAGCCCTGAAATAGACAAAGACAGAAGTCAGCAATAAATCTAGTGAAAAGGAAAAGCAGAAGTCATTTGAATGTAAATACAGTAAACAGAGGAGTCATACCCAGCATTAGTTTCCAGGTCCAAGGAGGCCTGAGAGTCCGAAGAGGGCATAGACATGCCGGAGTGGTAGGAGTCGTCCTTGCTGGGAGGAGAAGCCGACTTCCGTTGGTGCGAAACTGGCAGAGGCTCTGGAGCATCTGCGGGCCCATCGGAGCGCAATTTCCTCTTCCTAGCAGCAATAACGCTCTGCACACGTTCTTCAGGATTAGCAGGCGAGCAAGTTGATCCAAGGACTCGTGAAAGGGGTACCTTGGGGACAGCCTCTCGAGATACATTGGTATTGGAAGGAGGGGATGAGGAGGAGTGACTTCTCGCAGCTGAGGACTCCTCTGATGAGGTTGGCTGAGCAGCCGCGGCGCCAGAAGCCGTGTGAGCTTGCTCAGTAACAGGAGCCTCCGGGGAGGACTCACCTTCATCAATATCCTCTACAATAGGAGCCTCTGGAGAGGACTCCTCATCCTCATTGTCATCATCACCATCATTTGCAGCCGGGGCCTCCTGAGAGGACTCCTCGTCTGCATCATCATCAGCATCCTCTGCCATAGTGGTTTGCTCTGTGACAGGGGTCTCTTCCTCAACCTCAGCCTCAGCTTCAGTTTCATTCCTAGTGCCAGCTCTAGAGGCCGGCTTTCAGAAGGAGTCGGTGAGCTGCAAGAGAGTCAGAGAAAATGAGTTAACAAGCGATACAGATAAAAGCGAGTTAGAAATGTGGTAAAGAGTAAAGCTTACATCAGGGGCTGGGTTGGTGGAGCAGAAGGGGTGGAGCCCAAAGTGTGCCTGGTCCTTCACCGGCTTCCCGGTCAGCTTTTTGATGAGCCGACCGAGTTCAGGACCATCTGACAGTTGCTCTGTCACTCGGAGGTCGTCACCTGCGCAGTGAGTATACATACAAATAAGCCGAGTCCTATAACTCAGCGTCTGAATCCTCCAAGTTGTCCAGCAGCGGACTAGGTCCATATTCTCCAGGTTGTGGGATAGATGGGCCCGAATTCGAGAGATCAAAGACTCGACTTTTGGCCGGGCGGCCTGTGAGCATCTAGCCTTCATCAGGGGAGTCGCCTCCAGGCGATCTTTAGAGAATAGGGGGAGTTTAGTCTCATCTGCAGGAGAAGTGTCCTTGCAGTAGAAGAAAGTTTTGTGCCAGTCCTTGACACGGTTGGGGAAGACAGGTTTGGGGAAGAAAGAATGGAGGCGCCGTTGAAGAGCGACGGCGCCGCATTGCAGAAGGGGGCCGCCGGATGTTTCAGGTTGAGGATTGCAATAAAAGAGCTCGAGCCAGAGATCAAGATCGGGTTTGATTTGCAGGTAATCCTCACAAAGAGTCACGAAATTGGACAAAGTGAGAACAGAATTGGGAGCTAGGTCATGGATGCGCAGCTTGTAGAAAGCGAGAAGCTGGCGGAAGAAGAGATTACCCGGGGGCGTGAATCCGCGGAACATGTGCTCTGAGAAAATCACCACCTCATCCTTCGCGGGAGCGGGCACCACTTCATCCCCTGGGGCCCGAGCTTTTACATTGGAGGGAAGAAGGCCGGTCAGCCAGTGCGTCTTCAGTTACTCAGCTGTAATCGTAGATCCGCCCCAATCGGCGGAGATCGACCGCTTCGATGAGGATTTGGCGGCGGCGGTGGCCACGGCGGCGATGTCAACCCTCCTGCTTGATGAGGAGGCCTTGGACTTGGGAGCAACCTTGGGGCCATTAATCGGAAGGCTGGAAAGCATTGTCTCCACCTATATAAAGAGAGGAAACCCTAATTTTGGGGGCAGCCACCAAAAGCCACGAATTTGCCTCCCCCTTGGCTCTCATATACAATGGGTAGGGCTCCTCAACAGCACCAAGAAGCCATGGAGGAAGGGGGTTAGGGGGCGGCGCTCCCCCTAGCCGGCCGACCGCTGCCATGCGCCGCCGCCGCCGGCGCCACCCGTGCCGCCTCTGCCTTGCCCTTTCCTCCATGGCCGGCGCCTTCACCGCCATCTCCATCGCCAAATTCCTCCTTGTATACATTGGTCCACTCCCCCACAAACCTCTGTACCCCTCTATGTAAACATGGTGTTTGTTGCTATAAAGTATTATCCAATGATCTATGTCATGTTTGTGTAATTCTTTTTGTCATATGGTTGAATTATTGAATATGTTTGGTTGATTCGAGTTGTATGTCGATATGGTACAGTCCTATGGTGCCCATTATATATTTATGCGCGCATGGATCACATCATAGGGTTTGTAGTACGTGAAAGAGGCTGGGGGTAGGGTTGCCGGAGTGACAGAAACCTAAGCCCCATCACGGGTTTTAACATTGTATGGGATAAAGAAGACCGTATGATCTTAATGCTATGGTTGGGTTTTACTTTAATGAATGTTAGTAGTTACGGATGCTTGCTAATGTTCCAATCATATAGTACATGTAATCACAAGTAGTTGAGAACGTGTATGCTTTGCCTCTCCCACATAGAAAACTGCATCGAAGACAATGAATCGAGTAGCTTCACTAATTAATTATGGACAATTCCGCCACACCTTCCACCAGTTTTCCACACTAATGGTTCTTTTACATTATGTCACTTTATGTTACCTTATTGCTGCAGCAACTAATATTTACTTTCTTGTTCTTTATTATCTTGCAAAGCTATCCTTTCATACCCGTTTTATTTCTATAGTTTTATTTCCTAGATAGAGCAAACGTTCGGTGTGCGTAGAGTTGTGTCAATGGTTGATAGAACTTGAGAATATATTAATCCTACCTTTAGCTCCTCGTTGGGTTCGACACTCTTACTTATCGAAAAGGCTACAAACGATCCCCTACACTTGTGGGTTATCAATGGAAAATAAAAAATTATAGATACGTCGGAGACGTATCAATGGACAACAAAGTGGAATGTATCGCCTATCTTGCACAGACCTTTCAACTGAAGGAACGGTGGTTTACTACCTTCCTTCACAGGTACTACATGTGATGAGCTGATGATGGTGTTTATGTTGATGTGTTTTGTGTGATTCCCTGGCCAATATCCCCTCAATTATGTACTACCTAAAATTCAAGTAATGTCTCTATATTTTGGGACGCAGTATATACTAAGACCCTCAGATGATGAACTTGTTGTGCATCACCAATGCTGAATTCGTGGTGCACCGGGTATTTTGTGTATTTCTTAGGGCATGATACTAAATCCCTATTTGTTGTGCTTGTATTATGTCCTTGTACTTAGGCTGTGTTTAAAGAGATAACTATGATAGAAATCTCACCACTTGAATGAGTGGTGAGAGTATGTGTGTGTGCGCATGAAACAAAACAGTCGGTGTTTGCATATGTGTTCCACATGCAGGCGACCAAACACCAAGGCTTGTTTTACTTGGCCCGAGCCAAACGAGTTTGGCTAACACTTTATTGGCAACCAAACAGGATGCACAACATTGACTCATGCCGCCTTTTCCATGACCAGGACTTGACGGACCACATATGCAAAGTGCCCAAAATCGTTGGAGGTAACCAAACATGCCCCTAGAGTCCTTGCACACCTCTAGATCATAACCGCTAGCTGGATGCAAAGTCCGAGTGTTTGGTTGTCTGCGAGACCTCTCGGGTCAGGTCAGCTCGCACCACAAAGCATCTTACGTTGAATCAGTTTCAAAGAGGCATAATATAGTGATGCAACCTTGTATATAACCTTTGCTTCTACACACTCTACTTAATCTAGTTTACGTCATCTACTCTAATCAGTTCAGCAATGCTTCGATTTGAATTAACTCTACGCGAAAAAGAGACGCACAGATTGTGATTCCATTCTACAATCGGTTCTATTTTCTTTAATCGAACTTTTAATTTAGTGTTCATGTTTGAAACTTTTTTTACATGAATTTCAAATTGATCCCACATGATTGACCTAAAATTTTCTTTGTGGGGTAGGTTCATCTCACAATTTTACATAACTTTCTTATTGTAACTTTGTTCTTGTTTTGATGGTCATAAACGAGCAGATATTTTATTTTCGTATATATGTGTTTAGAGTGTGCTTGATGTATGTATGTTTTTCAACCTCTATATCTCCTCTGATCAACCGCCGTTGCTCGTCCTCATTAACTACGTCGTTGTTGCTGCAGCAACAATTATCATGTTTTTTTCATCTAATCGAGCGGTGGTCGATATCCACCGCTCGATTAGATAGAAAATAGTTGACCCAGTTTATTAGGAAAACCGGGTCTAAAAACCATACAATCTATACAGTGCCCTGTTTATGAGGAAAAACAGGGCCAAAAAACCGAATAGATGAGACGACTCACCGCCCACACGACGCATGTGGACTAAACGCCACAACACACACCACCTGCTCCGAGGCCGCCGCCCAAGCATAGCAACCAGGATAAAGCTCCGCATTGCCCGAAGCCGAACTAGTCATGGTTGACGAGCCTGCTGTCTGCACAACACCAGGACGCCACCAAATCCCACCTGCTCCGGGGCCACCGCCCCGGCGTAGCAACCAGATCGACCTTCGCATTGCCCGAAGACGATCCAGTCATGGTTGACGAGCCCTCTGCCCACACAGTCTTCATCCAGGACGCCACCAAAACCCACCTGGTCCGGGGCCGCCGCCCCGACGTAGCAACCAGATCGACCTTCACATTGCCCGAAGATGATCCAGTCTGGTCGAAGAACCCTCTGCCCGCGCAGTCTTCACCCAGGTCGCCACCCAAACCAACGCAAGACAACGGCCCTGCCTCATAGAATCGTCATAGCGTGGGAGACTGAGGCCGCCGCCTCGGCGTCCACCACTGACCGGGGCCGTCGTCCCGGGATCCGCCTCCCCGACCATGGAGCCATACTACACATTCACCGCGAAGCCGTCGCACCGCGAGGGCCAAGAACTCCAAGGAGACACCTTCAACAAGGTAGTGACGCTTTCTTCACCGTCACCCGCCCCTAACGGGCTTAGGTTTTCACCCAGAGATTCTTGGAACCACTCGCATTGGACCGGGTCGAGATTTCACAGCGACGCGATCAAGAAGTGAACGATGCCCGAAGACGCTGCAGTCGTTGGCACAGACCCGAAGTCTGTGCAAGTTTTCGCCCGGAATTCTTCCCGTCCGCGAAGCTCGGGGAGTGGCTAGATGTAAGCATATCCCCGTCGTCGACCGCCGATCTCCTCTGCGTGCCACAGCCACCACGACACCTCACGCCACGGCAGATGTCATGCCTGCCACACGTCAACCGCAGCCGCAGCTCCATCCGCCCGCCGTGGCGGTCGTGGCACCTCAAGCGGCGATGACCACGCAGCCGCCGGCAATACGACCAGCAATGCAGGGCCGCCGCCCCGGCTTCCCCGCTCCAAGTCGCACGCACCGGACAACAGCAATGAGGGATGCCAACACCTCTTTCCGCAGCCAGCTCCACCACCTCTACACGTCGCAGATCGCCGCGCCACCGTCCCCAGCCAGAACACGGGGACCTCCTTGTGCACCGCAGCAGCACCACGAGCCTCAAGCAACTCGCTCATGAGCCGGCCTCCCATCCGCACGCCCCACGCACCGCCACCGCATCCAGCAACGTCAATGCATCAGGTGCACTGATGACCCACAAGTATAGGGGATCGCAACAATCTTTAAGGAAAGTAAAACACAAATTTATTGATTCGACACAAGGGGAGCCAAAGAATATTGATAAGCCTTAGCAGCTGATTTGTCAGATCAGCCACACCTGGAAGTAAACTTGCTTGGCACAATTTATCAGTAGCACCAGTAATATAATAGCAGCAGTAATAAAGTAACAACAGTAGAATTGTAAAAACAGCAATAGTAGCAATTTTAGTAACAACAGGATTAAAACACCGTAGGCATAGGGATGTAAATACGGGCACTGCATGGATGAGATAGTTATGAAATAACTGCGAAGGGCAACATGTAGATAAACAAATAAACAATATCAAGGTGCTAATAAACATAGGCATGTATTCCGTAGGTAGTCGTGCGTGCTTGCAATAAGATACTTGCACGACATATTTTGTCCAATCATCCCGTGTCAGCGGAGCCTTTATGAGGAGCGTAAAGGTAATTAAGGTACTCCTTTTACAAAGTACCGGAGCAAAGCATTAACATTCAATGAATACATGTAACCCTAAAGTCAAAACCACCCCCTCCGGTTGTCCCAAAAGCTGTCACTTTGGGGCCTCGGGTTCCGGGCAATAACAAGTGCAAACAACTTGTAGATATGATCCAAAACAATACTTATCATAATATGTTCAGATCTGAAAAACATGGCACTCGGGCCCTAAGTGTCAAGCATTAAGCTCACCAAGTTGCAACAACGATAAGAAGTACTCTCATAGATACTAGGCATGATGCCCTAACAATCTGACATCTTATTACATGAACAATCTCATCCCACCCCTAACATCCCCTTAGCCTACAGCAGTGAATTACTCACACATGGATGGGGAAAACATGGATGGTCGATGGAGAGGCGGTGGTGATGGCGATGGCGGTGATCTCTGATACGTCCATTTTGCATCACTATTTTACATCATAATTCATCTTTATTCATTGATATATTTCATATTATGATGCAATACTTATGTTATTTTATCTTATTTTGCATGATTGCCAATTATTGGGGATGCATCTGCCGGAGCCACAAATCAGCTGGAAAAGTACCTGTCAAGATACCAGACGTCGGAAGCTCAGAAAATTCCAGGAAAATAAGAAAGTCAATATTACGAAGAATAAGTCACGAAGCCGAAAGGGGGCACAGAGACGAGCTCCCAGGGGCAGGGGCGGCCTGTAGCCGCGGGCCCACCCTTGGCCGCGGCAGGGGCCCGCCCCTGGCCCCTGTGGCCCCTCCCCGTCTCCCCTTCGGCGTATTATTGACCCTTGACCTAAAAACGTCTGGGGCATCAAAGAGGACTTTTTCCGCCGCCTCCACGAGGCGGAAACCAGACAGAGAGAAGAAGAGCTCCGGTAGGGAGAAATTTGCTGGGGAATTTCCCTCCCGGAAGAGGGGAATCACTGCCATCGTCATCGCCATCACGCCAAGCATCATCGGGATCATCATCAACACCATCACCATCATCAGCACCATCATCACCATCACCGTCCCATCTCATCCCGCTGTAGCAATCGTCATTGTTTTGTTATTAGTTCATTGGAATCGTATCCCGGGTATTGATTACTACTTGTAGTTGATGCTTGAGAGTTTTTTCGGAGAATTATCTTTACGATCAGATTGTTACCCTTATTCATATCACCTCTGATCATGATCTATATGATGTCTTGTGAGTAGTTAGTTTGGTTCTTAAGGACATGGGGAAAGCCTAGTTGCTAGTAATTGCATAATGTTGAGTAATATTTAATGGTTTGATTTATGTTGTGGTGTTATTCCTCTAGTGGTATCGTGTGAACGTCGACTACATGATACTTCACCTTTCAAAGGGCCTAGGGGAATGCATAGTTTATTTAGTTTGCTTATGGTAGGGTTGCAGGAGTGACAAAAACCTAAACCCCAATTTGTGAACTAGTGCACTAGGGAGCGTAGGGTCTCGGAGTTTAAGGCTGTGGTTAGGTTTTTATCTTAATTACTTTCTTGTAGTTGCGGATGCTTGCAAGGGGTTTAATGACAAGCATTTATTTGTCCAAGTAAGGGCGGTGCATTAGCATAGGTCCACCCACACAGTACTTTATCAAAACATTGAAGGTTAATCACCGACATGCAATGAAACTCGCTAGGCAGAAACTCCCATGTGTCCTCGAGAACGTTTTAATCTTCATAAGTAACACAACCGGCCTGTCCTTTGAGCTTAAAAGGATTGGGCTATTTGCTGCAATTATTGTAGCACTCTTTTATTTACTTGTTCTTCATTTGTTCTTTAAATAAAAAATCCAAAAACATTTCTATTTTAGTGCTTGCAGTGAAACCTTGCTCAAAACTACTTGTCAACACCTTCTGCTCCTCGTTGGGTTCGACACTCTTACTTATCGAAAGCACTACGATAGATTCCCTATACTTGTGGGTCATCAAGACTCTTTTCTGGCGCCGTTGCCAGGGAGTGTAGCGCTATTGGTAAGTGGAACTGGTAAGGAACTCTTTTATTGTAAGTGATGTTTTTATTTTTTTGCTTGTTACTTTGCTTCGTTATGGAGCACTCTTCACTTAATATGATGTTTGGGAGTGACTCTGCCACCACACCTGTGGTGGATAAGAGTCCTTCGCTCTCTGAAATTGATCCATTTAAAATACCCATGGGAATTATTGATCATGTTATGAGTAACCGTTATGCAGGGGGTGGAACCATCCATGCAGGTTATCATTTGCTTTATATTAAAGATCTGTGTGAGCTATTTAAGATTGCAGGTATGTCAAAAGATGTAATCATGAGGAAATTATTCTCGATATCACTAAAGGATAAAGCTATGGATTGGTATATGCTTCTGGATAATTCTCACTTGATGGATTGGAAAGAGCTTATGTCTCTCTTTTATTCTAAATTTTATCCTCTTTATGAAATTCATCAAGATAGAAATTATATTTATAACTTTTGGCCACATGAAGGAGAAAGCATCGCTCAAGCTTGGGGGAGGTTGAAAACTTTAATGCTTAAATGCCCCAATCATAAGCTTCCTAATGATATAATTGTTAACAATTTTTATGCGAGGCTGCCTCGCTATGATAAGGATATGCTTGATGCCTCTTCTCTTGGATCCTTTACAAACAATGAAGTTAATGCTAAATGGGATTTAATTGAAAGGATTTATCGCAATGCGGAAGATTGGGAGATCGACAAAGGTAAAGAATCATGTATAAATTATGAGTATGACTGCATTAAATCTTTCATGGAAGCTGAACGTTTTAATATGCTTAGTACTAAGTTTGGGCTCGATTCTCAAATTTTTGTTGATCTTTGTAAATCCTTTGCTGACCATATTAATATTCCAAAAGAAAAGTGGGATAAGTATCATGAACCATTTAAAGATGTTTGTAAAACAGATGTGCTTGCTAGTGATGATGTGCCTGTTCAAACAGTTGAATCTGTTTTACCTGCTGTTTACTTTGAAAAACCACCCTTTCCTATAAAAATTAAAGAACACTCAATCGTGGCTAGTGTGGTTAATAAAAGTGAAAGGAAAGCTTATGAACCTGATGAACAACTTGAAATTGCCTCTCCAGTAGCTTTGGTTAAAGATCTTGTAACTGAGAATGTCGATGGAAGTTCTATTTATTTTTGTGAAGCTGCTACTAACATTGTTAGACAGGATAAAAGTGCAAAAGTTGTTGGTACTCCTGTTGTCTCTGTCAAGATAGGTGATCATTGCTATTATGGATTATGTGATATGGGTGCAAGTGCAAGTGCAAGTGCTATTCCTTATACACTTTATCAAGAAATAATGCGCGAAATTGCGCCATGTGAGCTTGAGGATATTGATTTGGAGATTAAATTGGCTAATAGAGATGTCATCCACCCGGTGGGAATTGTTAGAGACGTTGAAGTCTTATGTGGTAAGGTAAAATATCCAACTGATTTCATTGTCTTGGGGTCAGTTAAAGATAAATTTTGTCCTATCATATTTGGTAGACCTTTCTTAAATACTTGTAGTGCTGTTATAGATTTTAAGAAAGAAAAGGTCTCTGTTCAATTCGCTGGAGAGCCGTATAAATTTAATTTTTCTAAATTTGCTAGACATCGTTATGATAAAGAATTACCTAATGAGGATCTTATTATTGAAAGAATTGCTTCTATTGCCGTGCCTCCTAATGATCCTTTGCAGTAATATATGGAGGAGCACGAGAATGATATGTTTATGCAGGAAAGAGAGGAAATTGATGAAGTCTTCTTTAGATAGCCGGCTATTCTAAAGCATGATCTACCTGTGGAGTCTCTGGGGACCCAGACACCTCCAAAGGGAGATCCTGTTTTTGAATTAAAAGCTCTCCCAGACACTCTCAAATATACATATTTGGATGAGAAGAAAATATATCCTGTTATTATCAATTCTAACCTTTCAGTGAAAGAGGAGGAGCGATTATTGGAGGTCCTTAGGAAACATCGAGCTGCATTGGGATATACTCTTGATGATCTTCAAGGGATTTCTCCATCTATTTGTCAACATACAATTAATCTTGAGGCTGATGCGAAGCCCGTTGTTGATCATCAACGAAGATTGAATCCAAAGATGAAGGATGTGGTAAGAAATGAGATACTCAAGCTTCTCGATGCGGGTATAATCTATCCTATTGCTGATAGTAGATGGGTTAGTCCTATTCATTGTGTTCCCAAAAAGGGAGGTATGACTGTTGTTGCTAATGATAATAATGAACTCATTCCTCAAAGAACAGTTGTAGCGTATAGAATGTGCATTGATTATAGGAAACTTAATAAGGCTACTCGAAAAGATCATTATCCTTTGCCTTTTATTGATCAAATGCTTGAAAGACTGTCTAAGAATTCTCACTTTTGTTTTCTTCATGGTTATTCTGGTTTCTCAAATTGCTGTTAAATTTGAAGATCAAGAAAAAACTACTTTTACTTGTCCTTATGGAACTTATGCCTATAGACGTATGCCTTTTGGTTTGTATAATGCACCTGCTACTTTTCAAAGATGCATGTCTGCTATTTTTCATGGTTTTTGTGAGGAAATTGTGGAAGTCTTCATGGACGATTTCTCCGTCTATGGAACTTCTTTCGACAATTGCCTCTATAATCTTAACAAAGTTTTGCAGAGATGTGAGGAGACCAATCTTGTTCTCAATTGGGAGAAGTGTCATTTCATGGTAAATGAAGGCATAGTGCTTGGACATAAAATTTCTGAAAGGGGGATTGAAGTTGATAAAGCCAAAATTGAAGCAATTGAGAAGATGCCCTATCCAAGAGACATCAAAGGAGGGAGCTGATGGAATCTTGAGGAGATGTATTCCTGAGCATGAACAGGAGGAGGTATTGAGGAACTGCCACAATAGTGATTATGGAGGACATCACGCAGGTGAAAGGACTGCACATAAGGTTCTTCAATAAGGTTTTTATTGGCCTACTTTATTTAAGGATGCTAAAAAGTTTGTTTCATCTTGTGATGAGTGTCAAAGGGTCGGTAACATTAGTAGACGTAATGAAATGCCTATGAATTATTCTCTTGTTATTGAACCTTTTGATTGTTGGGGGTTTGACTTTATGGGTCCTTTTCCCACGTCTCATGGTAATACTCATATTCTTGTTGTTGTAGATTATGTTACTAAGTGGGTGGAAGCTATACCAACTAAAAGTGCTGATCATAAGGCCTCCCTAAAAATGCTTAAATAAGTTATTTTTCCTAGGTTTGGTGTGCCTAGATATCTTATGACTGATGGAGGATCTCATTTTATTCATGGAGCTTTTAGAAAGGTTTTAGCTAAGTACGATGTTAATCATAGAGTCTCCTCTCCGTATCATCCTCAAACTAGTGGGCAAGTTGAATTAACTAATAGAGAAATTAAACTGATCTTGCAAAAGACCGTTAACAAGTCTAGGAAGAATTGGTCTAAAAAACTTAATGATGCTTTATGGGCCTATAGAACTGCTTATAAAAATCCTATGTGTATGTCTCCTTATAAAATGGTTTATGGGAAGGCATGTCATTTGCCTCTTGAATTAGAACATAAAGCTTTTTGGGCTGTTAGACAACTTAATCCCGATCCTAATCTTGCAGGTAAAACTAGGCTGCTTAAATTCAATTCTTTGGATGAGTGGAGGAATGAGGCTTATGAGAGTGCTCGTTTGTTTAAGGAAAAAGTAAAGAGATGGCATGATAAGAGAATTTTGAAAAGAGAATTTAATGTTGGTGATAAAGTGCTTTTGTATAGGTCTCGTCTCAGATTTTTTGCAGGAAAATTGCTATCAAAATGGGAGGGACCATTCATCATTGAGGAAGTCTATCGCTCTGGAGCTATAAAGATTGATAATCTTGACGGAGACAAGCCTCAAGTGGTGAATGGTCAGCGACTTAAGCACTACATCTCCGGTAATCCCTTGGAAAAATATGTCGATGTTATTCAAGTGGTCTCTCCGAAAGAACTTATCGAGACCAAATACCGGAAGACTCCAGAATGAGAAAACGAATAGGTAACTGTTTCGGTAAGGAAAGTGCCTCGGAAAATTCTAGAAAATTCATATTATTTATTTCTCGAAAATTAGGAAAATTCGGAGACTGTACGGAGTACGAGATGGACTCCAGGGGGCAGAGGCGGCCCTCTGCCGCGGCCCCACCCCAGGCCGCGTTGGGGACCCGCCCCTGGCCCCTGGACACCGCCTCCGACTCCGCCTAGTCCCATCGTCTTCCTTTTATTGCAAAAATTTTCGCTATATATTTCCCCGAATTTTTCGAGAAGCATATCCTGTGTTTTTCGTTGTGCTTTCGTTTTGAGTTTTTCTAGCAGATTGTTTTTGTCCGAACCCTATCCGCCATGACTTCTCCAAGCACTTCTAAGGATGATTTCTTCAAGAACGTCATCAAACCCTACTTAGCTGAGGTCAAGATGCATCCTCAAGTTCTTCAGCTCAAGGATGGCGTGCTTCACAAGCAAGATCTTCAAGGCCCTAAGAAGGAGGGGGATGTGAAGACAAGGTTAGAAGAGGTTGAACAGGAGGTTTTCGAGTACAAGAAGATGATCGAGCGTGGAGTAAGCGTCAATTACCGCATCATTGCTGAGCTTACTGATCTTCACAAGCAAGAGACCTAAGAATTAAGGGAGAAGATCTTTCTATGATCTTCACAATCAGATGTGTGACTATGAACTTAGATTTAAGCGTATAAGCTCCGCTGCAAGTTTCAGGTCCGAAGAGACTCGTTCGTCTTTCGTTGACGGGAAGCACCTCCCGTGGAAGTTTGGCGACGAGTGATGGAGCAGGAAGTCTTCCTCATAAATTCGAGCACTATGGGTAACGGCACTCCCTTGGCTTGTTCCAAGCTTGGGGGAGTGCCCCGGTATCTTTATCTTATGTCTTTTTTTTCGCAGTCTTGTGAGTCGTATCATGAGTAGAGAAGTTATCTTGTAGTATGGTTTTGCACTGTGTCTTGTCACTCCTTGTGAGTCCTTTGTATCCGTTGGTGTGTGGTTTTCTATAATGGAATATAAATGAGAAGTATCTTGTATTCTTCTGCACTTTATATTTTATTATGGCAATCTCTCTCATCTGCTGATCTTGTGGTAAGTAATGATTTGACATTGGGTGAATGAGTAGAAGTTTATTCGGTATCGATAAGCATGGCTTTGTTTAAATTGCAATAATTACTTTGGTGCTTGAGTAGAGAAGAAGAATTTGATTGCAAATACACTATCTTGTATGTCTTACATGCTTGTGAACCTTCTAGCTCATGCATCTTTGTATTAGATTTATTTCTGACAGTGATGATAGGCTTCATGTTGCATGTTTGACATATTGTTTTTGATAGCATAGTTGATTTACATCTCTCAACACTGATTGTTTGCTGTAAAGCCTTTCTAGCCTAAAGCCCTGTACTGAGTGTATGGTTCACTCGTGCATCCATTCCCCAAATCCAAACTTTCTTGCCAGCTGTGTCCACCATATCTACCTATGCATGGTATTTCTTTCCATTCCAAGTAAATTTGTCATGTGCTACCTTTAAAATTTCAAAATACTCCTTTTTGTGCCTCTATTTTTAAGCTCATGAGGGAGCAGTGTAGAGCTAGATATAACTTGTGAAGAGCAAGGTCATTTCCCCCCTTTTCACCCGGTGTCGATGGAATGCGTCTTCACTTGAATCCACCCGAGAGCAGCTTAAGCAAAAATATAAATATAACTCACAATTCTCCTCCGCGCAATGCAAATCTGAGAAATCAGCTCAAACATTGGACAGTGGTGAAACCAAGGAGAAAGAGGAGCGTACTCGCTCCTCTAAAAACTAGCTGCTCTCACAAGTCTAAAAACCTTGCTTGTCATGAGGGACTAGATAGTTTCTCTGTTGTGAAGTCGTTGACGGAAACATGCATACCTCAAAATCATTTTACTTCTGTTTTAAAAACCAAAAAGCTCTAGCACATGACTAATCCCTGCTTCCCTCTACGAAGGGCCTCTCTTTTACTTATTGTTGAGTCAGTTCACCCACTTCCTCTACCTTCTACAAGCAAACCCACAGTTTTGAATTTTGATGTTAAGCAAGTATGATATCGACATTATGTCTTTTATGTCTCATGATCGTTATTCATTTTTCTTATGTCAATTCTAACTCTTTTATAAGAATATAGCTTTGACGATTTGCAACTCGTGGGAAGATGATCGGATGGTTGAAGCATTTAAATGAATCTTTCTTGAAATATGGGTTGATAAGTATAATTGTTTCTTAAGCAGAGTCTCGTTTTTTCTTTGCTTAATAAGTTTCTGTCTTCTTTCACCTTAACATGTTGTAGTTACATTACTTGTCTTCGAGAAGCTTTATGAGAGAAAGGTTGCTGTTTCAGATATATTTGTGTTTGATGATTAAATACTGATGCTTCATGTTCGTATTCTTTATTTATCGACACTTCACTCTATAAATATGTGGTCATGTTTACCAAGTTCAGTTTTCGCTTGGGGACAAGCGGAGTCCAAGCTTGGGGGAGTTGATACGTCCATTTTGCATCACTATTTTACATCATAATTCATCTTTATTCATTGATATATTTCATATTATGATGCAATACTTATGTTATTTTATCTTATTGTGCATGATTGGCAATTATTGGGGATGCATCTGCCGAAGCCAGAAATCAGCTGGAAAAGTACCTGTCAAGATACCAGACGTCGGAAGCTCAGAAAATTCCAGGAAAATAAGAAAGTCAATATTACGAAGAATAAGTCACGGAGCCGAAAGGGGGCACGGAGGCGAGCTACTAGGGGCAGGGGCGGCCTGCAGCCGCGGGCCCACCCTTGGCCGCGGCAGGGGCCCGCCCCTGGCCCCTGTGGCCCCTCTCCATCTCCCCTTCGGCGTAATATTGACCCTTGACACGTCGGGGGCATCGAAGAGGAATTTTTCCGCCGCCTCCACGAGGTGGAAACCAGACAAAGAGAAGAAGAGCTCCGGTAGGGAGAAATCTGCCGGGGAATTTCCCTCTCGGAGGGGGGGAATCGCCGCCATCATCATCGCCATCACGCCAAGCATCATCGGGATCATCATCAACACCATCTCCATCATCAGCACCATCATCACCGTCACCGTCCCATCTCATCCCGCTGTAGCAATCGTCATTGTTTTGTTATTAGTTCATTGGAATCGTATCCCGGGTATTGATTACTACTTGTAGTTGATGCTTGAGAGTTTATTCGGCGAATTATCTTTACGATCAGATTGTTACCCTTATTCATATCACCTCTGATCATGATCTATATGATGTCTTGTGAGTAGTTCGTTTGGTTCTTGAGGACATGGGGAAAGCCTAGTTGCTAGTAATTGCATAATGTTGAGTAATATTTAATGGTTTGATTTATGTTGTGGTGTTATTCCTCTAGTGGTATCGTGTGAACGTCGACTACATGATACTTCACCTTTCAAAGGGCCTAGGGGAATGCATAGTGTATTTAGTTTGCTTATGGTAGGGTTGTAGGAGTGACAGAAACCTAAACCCGAATTTGTGAACTAGTGCACTAGGGAGTGTAGGGTCTCGGAGTTTAAGGTTGTGGTTAGGTTTTTATCTTAATTACTTTCTTGTAGTTGCGGATGCTTGCAAGGGGTTTAATCACAAGCATTTATTTGTCCAAGTAAGGGCGGTGCATTAGCATAGGTCCACCCACACAGTACTTTATCAAAACATTGAAGGTTAATCACCGACGTGCAATGAAACTCGCTAGGCAGAAACTCCCATGTGTCCTCGAGAACGTTTTAACCTTCATAAGTAACACAACCGGCCTGTCCTTTGAGCTTAAAAGGATTGGGCTATTTGCTGCAATTATTGTAGAACTCTTTTATTTACTTGTTCTTCATTTGTTCTTTAAATCAAACATCCAAAAACATTTCTCTTTTAGTGCTTGCAGTGAAAACTTGCTGAAAACTACTTGTCAACACCTTCTGCTCCTCGTTGGGTTCGACACTCTTAATTATCGAAAGGACTATGATAGACCCCCTATACTTGTGGGTCATCAATCTCCCCTTCGATCCCCATCCCGACAGGGTGCCGGAACAGGAAGTTCTGCTCCCCGAATTAGGTTTCGCGGAGGCGGCAGTGCTCTGTATCTTCTTTGGAAATCGGGGCTCCTGGCGTTTTTAGGTCGAGGGAAGTAAGTAGGCGAAAGAGGCGTCGTCGACCGAGCCACCAGGTGGCCAGGTGGGCCCTAGGCGTGGTCCAGGCTGGGCCACGGCTAGGTGGCACCTGGGTCTGTGGACTCCTCCCGCAGCTCCCCTTCTGGATCCGTGGGTCTTCTGCCAAATAAGAATTTTTGGAATTTTTCCAGAATTTTCCGAGAATTTCGATTTCTGCACAAAAATAAGACATCAAGGCAATTCTGCTGAAAACAACGTTAGTCTGCGTTAGTTCCATTCAAATCATGCAAACTGGAGGAAAAACAGTAGCAAAAGTGTTTGGAAAGTAGATACGTTTTGGACCTATCAAACTCCCCCAAGCTTAGCATATTGCTTGTCCTCAAGAAATTCAGTTGGTAAACTAAACGGGATAAAAGAACTTTTACAAACACATTTGCTTCTCATGATGTAAACATACTTGTGCTTATGATCAAAACTTTAACAGGTGCATGATAAAAGTGATAATAGAAATGCAACTTAGCAACCATATAGACATATGAAGAGATTCCAACATACTAAGAATTAATAATATGGCATATAGCTATTAACAAGATTGCAACGCTCATAATAAAATATGGTACGATGGTATTTCGCTAGCCCTTTCTGATACTGCAAAACATAAATGCAGAGCACCTCCGAAGTTCAAGTGGAGACTAGAACAAAGATATCAAAGATAGAAATATCACAGCTATAACTCAGTTAATAGTATTTTGCAACAAAGCACATTACACTAAGAATGACAACTATGCTCTCGAAGAAGTGCTCAAAGAAGGATATGATGACTCAACATAAAAATAAAAGATAGGCCCTTCACAGAGGGAAGCAGGGATTAGTCATGTGCTAGAGCTTTTTTTATCTTTTATGAAACAGAAGTAAAACAGTTTTGAGATATGCATGCTTTCGTCAACGACTCCACAGTGAACAAATCCGTCGGTCCCCTATACCAAGCAAGGCTTTTAGACTTTTGAGAGCGACTGGTAATTAGAGGAATGGGGTCACTCCTTGTTCTCCTTTGTTTCACCACTAACCAATGTTTGAATGATTTCTCAGGTTTGCACTGTGCGGAGGAGAATGGTGTGTTATATTTATATTTTGATTGAGACACGGGGTCTCTTGTCAGCTCTCGGCAAATTCAAGTGAGCATGTAATCCATGCTCACCGAGTGAAAGGGGGGAATGACCTTGCTTGACACAGGATATCATAAACTTCTTCACTACTTTCTCATCAGCTTAAAAACAGAGGCACAAATTAGAAGTATTTTGAGAATTTTTAATGGTAACACATGACAAATTTACTTGGAATGGTTTACAAATACCATGTGTAGGAATTTATGGTGTACGATTTGGAAAGACTGGTTTCAAGGATTTTGGATGCATGAGCAGCATTCCCGCTCAATACAAGTGAAGGCTAGCAATAGACTGGGAAGCGACAACTAGGAGAGCAATACTAGTCATAATCATGCTTTGCGACAAAACAATATTAAACAAGGCATAAAAGTGATATCAATACTCTGAGGCAAAAAGTTCAACGAGGCATGAGACATTCTTTTAGTCAATCATGTGTAAGCATGTGCTAAGTCAATCCAACATGAATTATTTGGAGGATACCACAATACCATACTAAATTATGAATAAAGCAATACATGTTAATTTCTACATGGAAAATTATCCTCTCCTAGACGGTTAAAACCAATCATAAGAAAAATATGAACTCCCAAGTGTACATTACCGATACAACTATGTATCAAGACGAGCCAAAGCATGATCATCCAGACAAGTATACGTACAAAAGACAAAACAAATAGAGTTCATACCAGCCCATTTACCATGTCCACTTCACCGTATATCGTCATCATTGCTCTTTCACTTGCATGACCGAATAATATGGAAATAAAGATCGAGCCCAAGCAGCGCTGTGAGAACTGGTCGAACCCTGCACCAACTATACAAAATAAAAGTGAAAAGGGAAAATATTTTTTGCTTTTTGAATTTTAAGAACAATGATAAGAAAACAAATAACCAAATAAAATCTTTTTGGATTTTCAAATTAGCAAGAAAAGAACAAAAAGAAGAAACCGAAAAAGGAAAAGAGAAAAAGTCAAAAACAAACCAAAAACTCAATAAAGGAAAATGTTTTTGGGTTTTTGAAAGGAAAATGGAACAAACAACAGCAAGAAAGCAAATCAAGAAAAATTCAAAATGGATATAAAAATCAAGAACGCATAAACCGACTAGAATATGGAAATGAGTGAAGTGTCGGTGAGAATACGTACTACCCCAAGCTTAGGCTTTTAGCCTAAGTTGGGACTCAGTGGTAGCCGACCCATGGGTTCCACCCTGGTGCATCATAGGTGGGGTAGGTCAGCTCCTGCGGTTGTGATGAGGAAGTCCCTGCGTCCTGGTAGTAGTGCGAAGAGCCTTCCCCGTATTGGTACGAGGTGTGCTCCACTGTGGTCTCCTCCTGCTCCTTAGTCGCCTCTGCATGGAAACTCGAACTCCTAAGGTAAACATCCAACTCGTGCACAAAAAACGACCATCCCTTCCTGTTGGCATAATTAAACAAACAAGGATCGGTCAATGGAACTTCCCGTACAATATCATTGGCAAACATCACCTTATAAAGCATTTCATTAGGACGAGACTTATAAGAAATAAAATGATGCAATTTCATAAAATCAGTATCGAGTCTCTCAACATGAAGTGGTGGATCTGAGGGATTAGGATGTCCTCCCATTTCAGCAAGGATCCGTGCAGCAATGATCCCTCCGTAAATGGCCCCCCTAACATTGTTAGTAGAAAGACGACAAGCAATCAAAGCACCAATACTAAAAGTTTTATCCTTATTGAGAGCAGCAGCGAGAATAGCAAGATGAAGATTAGTGATATTACTAGTATTATATCTACCAAGGATTCCCCTAGCAAGATAATAAGTAAAGTATCGAATAGCTGGAAATTGAATGCTTCTAATTTTACCTCGGTGCACCGAACGTGTAGCGACTCGACCCAATAATATGGATCTCGTCTATGAGTATAGTGCTAGTCCCGGATCGACTCACTAGCACACTCATTACAAATGAAATAATAGAGCAAAATGCGTCTTTATTACAACGAAATGATCCAGAATAACAAAGTCCTTACATCTTTGCATATCATTGACGCTGGCACAAAATAACTTTATTGAAATAAAAGCACACAGCGGAAAGTAAACGATAATGAAGTTCCAATCAACTCGTGCCACAGGCGAACATGTTGGATGTAGCTCCAAGACCTACGTAAAATCGTACCTGCAATAGTGTAATTGCAGCTGTTCGCGAATACGATCAGTACAATTTGAATTGTTGATGCATGTAAAATGCATACATGAACTTTGCATTATAATACTCATATTTCAATCATATTTGCATCATATAAGGGTTATATCATTGTTTTATAATGATTTTGGAAATATTTCACAGTTTTCCTATTTTTCTGGAATTAACCCTACACTAGCAGAAAAACCCTATTTTCTATATTTTGATGTTTCAGGGACCCAAACGACGACCAATTGACCTGAAAATTTACGAGGATCATTTTTTTGGAAGGAAGAAAGCGTAGGAGCAAATGAAGCGAACAAACGGAGACCCGAGGGCCAAAAGAGGTGGGCCCACGCGGCAAGATTCCTTGGCCGCGTGGGACCCCCCATCTTGGGCCTCGTGGCTCCGATGCCGTCCGTTTTCGTCTCCGTGGCTTCGTCTTGACCTAAAACCGACTATAAAAATAGTCCCCTGAGGAGTTTCACGAGGAGGTGGCGGAGAAACACAAAACCACGAAACAGAGAGTTAGAAGGCTGCCGCCGGAGAAGATCAGAGGGGGGAAACGCCGCCGGAATCACCTCCGGAGGGCTCCACCCCCCTTCGGCGTGTTCATCATCAACATCTACAGCAAGATCATCTCCATCTCTCCACTGTAAACTCTTGGCAAACATGATGTATGATGGAATATACTATTCCCTTGATCTATTGTGTCTCCCCATCTATGTTTGAGAAGTGGTTGGTTCATGGCAATAGTGAAATAGTTCATTGTTTGGTTGCATACAAGTTTTGTTATCTTTTATGATTGTCTTTATGTACAATATATGAGTGCACGCATATGTTGGGAAATGCATGTAAGGTGATCATTGGTAATGTAATGGAGTGAGGGAGACTTGGGAGGACATGTAAACCTGAGACCGAGTCATGAAGTTACTTTATTGGGGGATATACATAGGGGACCTTAGAACTTAAGGCTATGGTGGGACTTTTATGTCTTAATAAATCTTGTGCAGTCATTTACTTGGCCATAAGAACCATCATAAGGGGTTTTAGTTCATTCACTTGGCTACACCTATTTATGGCTCCTTCCTAGAAGAAACAATTAAGACTGAAACATGTGCTTCACTAATTGTGATAACCACACGAATGAAATAACAATTGCTAGAACATTTGCTCCTTTGAGATATTTGCTACTTGCTACTTTGAGAAACTTGCTTGAGAAAACTGCTGAGAGAAACTTGCGTTCGAAGCTTGATTGAGAAACTTGTTACTAGATAAACCCATTCCACATCACTTGTTTTCATTAGTTAGTTCCTTTCATATTTCAACTTATTGCCTTGCACAAACGGCCATATAATAGGGTTATAGGGCTTTAGAGAATAGATAGTTTACCTTCAGCTCCTTGTGGGTTCGACACTCAAATACTTATCGAATTGTGCTACAGTGATTCCATGCTCTTGGGGATTATCAAGTACTTTTCTGGCGCCGTTGCCGGGGAGCGTTGTACTAAGCTTTTATTCTTGTTTGCATTGCATACTAACATATAAATATAAAACACAAAAACAAATTTATAAAATGGAAAACAACCAAACAATTATAGATCTGTATAATATCTATCTTGAGTTAGTACATGAAGTGTTTGAGGAGAAAATTAGATTTTATTTGCATGACAATCATGTTTGTGGCAGTACTAATTCTTTGAACACCTTTATTGCTAATGCTAAGGAAAACCTTAAGCTTGGGGAAGTTTGTTTTGATGAGTATGATATTTTTTGTCCCCCAAGTTTGGAAGAGAAAATTTATTTTGATGATGCTATGTCTCCCATTTATGATGATTACAATGATGTATATGATATTTTCAGTCCACCTACTATTGAGGATGAAAGTGATTTAATTGAGTTTGATGATCCATTATGCTCATTAGATAATAAGTCTTTATGTGGTGATTCTATTCAAAACTATGTGGTTATGTTTAACTTTAATGCTTGCAACTATTATGAGAGAGGAAGAGATAAGAATCCCCTTTATGTTTCTATGTTATTTAAAATGCAAGCTATTGATTATTATATGAATGGTTACCTCAAATTTGTTGTTATTTATTCATATATAAAATTCCAATGCATAGGAAGAGAGTTAGACTTGAAGTAAATTGTTTAATATTCTGTTGTGTGTTCCCTATGCTTTAATTTCCTATTCGGTTTGAGCACACCTTTATATCTTTACCTATTGTTTGGTGACAATTATTTTAAGATTTTAATTTTATATAAAATTTGGGAAAGTAAATGAGAAGGATGAGTAATGGAGAAGTTGGGGTCGACCTTGAACATGTGTTGTTCATGCCAATGGAACCGTTGCAAAGTCTCTATCATTAAAACTTTTCCCAAAGCTAAAACCAAATAAAAAGAGTGTTTATCTTGTGTAATGTACCTGCACTTAGAAATATGGCAAGTACCTGTGTATAGTGCAAATCCCTGGATCGTTTCATTTGCACACACAGTTTACGATGAATATCACAACATTGTATCTTTATTACACGAATAATCCAGACTTGGTAAAATAAATGGTTCGATACAACTTTGCATAGCATAAAGCTAGCTTATTCAATAAAGCAGCGGAAATAAATCTTCAAAGAGCCTCCATCTTCATGATGCGCCACAGGCGAAAACATGTTGGTGCAGACTCGAAACCCAAACGTAAACCTTACTCATCGTCAGAAAAATCTGCATCAATTAATAATTTGCAACAGAGTGGGTCAGATACCATTAAAAATGGATCTGGCAAGTGACACTATGTGGACACTTAGTGGAATAACTCTATAGCCTATATGCATATTTGGCTGGTGGAGTTCAAGGCTATTTTGCATAAAAGCCAATTTTTGCCTAACACTTTGTAAAACATTTTCCTCAAATGTTTGAGACAATATGGCATGAAATCCATAGTCTCGTCTACCCTTGTTCACCCATCAAATTTTACTTAGAGAAACAAGATGTTGGGAGCCTCCGTTGCCATCCTTGATCAGCTGCTTGAATTGTCCGTAACCGGGGACACGGCTAAGTACTTAGTTTTTAACTCTGCAGAGGTTGTGCACTTTCACCATTAGACCCAACAAACCCAAACTATCCTCAAGCACTCAATTTGTGTTAAGGAAAAGGAGAGAGTTGAGACGAGACTTTTCAGAAGCATTTTCTCCTTCCCTTACTGGCTTGACCCGTTCCACCTATCTCCTCTACATCTGCTTGTCAAGCCGGGAGGAGTCCACGCAACTTAATTCATCTAGCCAGAGCCCATATGACTAATGGCTGCACGGAAAGCATCATCACTTAGAGAAAACTTTGGTCCCTTTGTTCCTGGGTGGCAATCCACAAGTGAATATCCCATCGGTAAAACCCCTAGGGACAACACTCAACTCATACAACCATTCAAGCCCAAATCCACCCAGGTGATAAATTAACTTAGTAGAATTAAGCTTTTCAATAAAACACTTTTGCATAGCATCAATATATCTACTAACTTATTAATAGGATTCTAGACACAACTAGTGTAAAGGAGATAGTAGTTTTAGCATAGCAATACTATCCAACACATGCATAAATAAATACACTAAGTCATGCTTAGAAAATACTTAGGAGATTTATGAGGTGTGCCACTTGCCTTGGCAACAAGCAGAATAGCAACAACAGCCGCAACAGTCCTCGTTTCCCTCCGGAGATTCTAACACAACAAACAATACATAATGAACAAACAAGTTTCATAAAACTTCTAAGGAAAATATGTCATGCATGATGTGCAAAATATTCCTAAGGACTAGAGATGCATGCATGCCATGCCATGAAATAATTCTAAGTTAATGCAAGGCAAGTAGGATGGTCCAAAAATGACTAAGGACCAAGGTCATAACACTTGAGGTCGAATTTTAACTAAGAACTAAAGCTAACACAAGTCCAAAATAATTTCTATGGAAAAGTGTTGTCAGAATTTTATTATCAAAATTTTCTAAGGAAGGAAGTTACTCTATTTGGGAGGCAGAATATTTCTAAGTACATTTATAGCTAGGATGAACAAAAATATGGCTAAGTCAACGAAATAAATTACTTTTACAAAATTACAGCAAAATCCTATGGCCAGAAATTTGTCATATAAAATTATAACAAAAGGAATTAAGCAAATATCAATTTTTAATTTAAAGTTATGTCCAAAATACGAATTAAGCCACTTTTTAAGTTAAACAAAATTAATTCAACAAAACCTAAAATTACCAATGCCAAAAGTTTCTACACGTCAGTAGCTATCCAAAAATATAAATTTCATAATTTTCTGATAAAGGGATAAAAATTAATGATAGATTTAATCACAGGGACTAATCTGTGATGCGCAGGGCTAGTTTGTAAAGGAAAACAGAAGAAAGCTTCGCGCTGAAGTCCCTGGCGACGTGTCATTCTCTGATTGGTGCGGAACTCCCCATTGACTGGTCTTGCTGAGCTGGCGTTGACGTCCACGCGGCGGCTCCGGATTGGCTGGCTGGTGCTGACGGAGCGATGACGAGGCGGCTGACGTGGCGACTTCTGGTTGGCTGGTACCCCTTCGCGGCGAGATCTAATCTACGGCGTCCATCGCGGATCCAACGGCCTAGATCTACTGGACCATATGGTCTCTGACGCGGCTGACGGAGTAACTCCGGCGACGGCGGCTCCATCGCCGGCGGCGAGCTAAACGCAAAAGAAAAGAAGAGGAGATGGGGCTTGGTACCAGGAGATGCAGAAGCTAGTGGCGGAGATGATGGTGATGACGACGTGGACGCGGACGGACTGCTCCTCCTGGTGTTGCTCACCGGAGCAGCTTCTGCGGCGGTACTCCAAGTCGACGATGCTCCCGTCGATCTAGGGCTCAAACAATTCACGAAAAAATTCAGGAGGTGCGCAAGATCATGATGAAGAAGATGGGAGGGATAGGAGGACTTGGGAAGGTCCATGCTCACCGGAGTTTGAAGATCGCGGTGACGGCAATGGCGGACGGCGGCGGGTCAATGCGCGCAGCCTGGAGGCGAATAAGCTAGGGTTTCTGGGGGTTTTCGAAGAGCGGGCCGTGGGCTATTTATGGGGACAGAGGGCATCAGATAGAATCGTTTGAAACGACCGGAATCGATCCGGATTTGGAGTTACGGTTCGGTTGCGATTTCTTGCGGGAGAGGAAGATGACGATGACGTCATCGTTGGCGTCACCTTGCGGGTCCCGGCTGTCAGTGGGAGAGAGGCGAGCTGGGCCGTGGGCCGTTTCTTTTGCGCGCGCGCGGCAGTTCGGTAGATGGGCTCGGCCCATTTAGCTAGGCTGCGCATTTTTTTCCAGAAAACGTTTTTCTTTTCTGTTTTCAAAACAACAATTAAAAACATAGCAAAACTTTTTAATAAAAATTGCAAAAATACTTTTTAGAGAGCTTTTCAATTATAGAATAATATGGCACTTGTCTTGCCAACAAAATAAAATATTTGAAACATGGCTAGGGTTACTTAGCACCCTTTATTCCATTAATTGAATTGATAAAACCAAAAATCAAAACAAGCCACCTAAAATAAATAAACTAAATGCACAAACAAATGCATATGATGACATGAATGCATGCTTATGCAATTTTTGAAAATTGGGATGTTACAAACCTAACCCCCTTAAGATGAATCTCGTCCCCGAGATTCGGATTGGTTAGCAAATAGGTGCGGGTGTTCTTCTCGCAGGTCATCCTCCCGTTCCCAGGTAGCTTCTTCTTCGGTGTGATGACTCCATTGGACTTTGCATAACTTGATTGACTTGGTACGAGTAATCCTCTCTGCCGTCTCCAAAATCTTGATTGGTTTCTCCTCATAAGTCAAATCACTCTCCAGTTGAACTTCCTCCAAAGGCACAGTATCACGTAGTGTTGTCTCAGCCATCTCAGGGTGGCACTTCTTCAACTGGCTTACATGGAACACGTTGTGAACTGCTGATAGAACCTCTGGCAGTTCCAACTCATAAGCTACTTCTCCTTTACGAGAGAGAACCTTATAGGGTCCAATGAATCGAGGTGCCAACTTTCCTTTGATTCCAAATCTCTTTACACCACGTAGTGGTGAGACTCTAAGGTATGCTCTATCACCTACCTCATAGGTGATTTCCCTACGCTTGGAATCTGCGTAGCTCTTTTGTCTTGACTGTGCTATTTTTAACCTGTCCTTAATCAGTCTGACCTTCTCTTCAGCTTCCTGAATTATGTCAGGACCAAATAAGCTATGCTCACCTACACCACTCCATAGTAATGGTGTAGTGCATTTTCTTCCGTACAATGCCTCGAAAGGTGCCATCTCAATACTAGCTTGATAGCTATTGTTGTATGAGAATTCTGCATATGGCAAGTTATCATCCCAGCTAGATTTATAATCCAGTGCACATGCCCTAAGCATGTCCTCCAGAATCTGGTTGACTCTCTCAGTCTATCCATCGGTCTGTGGATGGAAAGCTGTGCTGAACTCTAGTCTTGTTCCCAACGACTCGTGCAACTGCTTCCAGAAATGCGAGGTAAATTGGGTACCTCTATCAGATACAATCTTCTTAGGAACACCATGTAAACTCACAATTCTCTTCATATAGATATCTGCGAGCTTTGCACTCGTGTAAATGGTCTTCACAGGAATAAAGTGAGCCACTTTAGTCAGACGGTCAACAATCACCCATATCGAATCATAACCTGACTTGGTTCTGGGTAGTCCTGTGATGAAATCCATTCCAATTTGCTCCCATTTCCATTCTTGTGGCGCCCTCGCTTAGAAAAGCAAGGCCACATTGTGAAATATGCTATTCCCTGGATCGAGTATGGATAGCAACTCACAAAAGATGTAATATCATGCATCAATGTCAAATATTATTACAACGCGATTCAAATGATCCAGGAGTAAAATAATTCCTTACAACTTTGCATAGCCGAAGCTAGCTTTAAAAGAGTAAAGAGTTCAACAATTTATTCAGAGTTCAACACGCAGCAATATAATAGCACAGAGCTCCTTCATCTCCATGAGCCACTGGCGATCATGTTGGTTGTAAGCTCGAAGACACGTCTCACTCATCGTCGTAGTAGCCTGCAACATTTAACGTTGCAGCCCAGGGAATTTGGGTCAATACCTTGTAACAGGCCGGCAAGTGAATACTATGGTGGATTATAAAATGGCAAGACTAATACTACATGCTTATCTGGCTGGTGGGGTTGAAGGCTATTGCATAAAGCCAATTTTGTCCTACTTTTCACAAACATTTTATTCTCAACTTTACAATATGAGACACACCCATGGAACGCATCCAAGGTCTCATATACCCGTGTTCACCCATCACATTTTATTATGAAATTGGAATGAAGAGATCCTCCGACAACTTCCTTACTTAGCTACTCAAAATTGTCCGTAACCGGGGACACGGCTATGATCATAGTTTTATTACTCTCGAGAGTTTGTGGCACTTTCCCCACTAGACTCGATCAACCCATTCTATCCTTAACCCACATTTAGTGAAAAGGAAAGGAGAAGACCAAGACGAGACCTTTCTGAAGCACTTTCCCAACCACTACTGGCTTGACCCGTTCCAACCTACAACCCCTACATCTGCTTGTCAAACCGGGCTGGTTCCATGCTACTTACTTAGTCAAGACAGAGCCCATATGACTAGTGGCTGCACTGGAAGCAACTAAACATGGAGTGACATCGAATCTCAATACCCTGGGTGGCCATCCACAAGTGCACATACTCAGGTTCACACCATGAAAATGGGCCTGAGCAGCCACTCAACTTTAAACATCCGAAGCCATCCATTTCCACCCAGGTGGTTCATTAATTTAGTAGAACTTTCACCTAACTTACTACAGCAAAAACTTTCACAATTGCAGCAAGCATTTCTACTAAATTAATATAGGTACCTAGTCAACAGGAAAAGATCTAACAGGCTTGCATAGCATAATTAAAAACATTAGTAAACCTATCATGCAAACTACTAAGATAATCTATAATGCAATAACAAAATAATAGGTCCTTCATGAGCTTGTGTATACACTTGCCTTGATCGTTGTTCGGGTTGTCGCAGCACTCACAGTACGTCTGGCACTCCTCACAATCTATTCAGACAATGAGCACCAATTCAATACAACAAGCAATCAAAGTGGCAATACAAAAATAACATGGATGCATGAAATGCAAGCTAACACTCCACAATTTAAAGAAATAAGATTATATTAAAGTTTCTGTTGTCTAACGTATGCATGATGATCATGATCACAATTTTTATAGTGTTTAATAATTTAGAAAAAAAGACATAGGCCAAAATACCTTATTTAAAGATTCTGTGAAAATCATTTAAATGCATGATGCAAAGGTGCAAATTGAACACACCACTGGATAGAAAACATTTTTCCAAGCATTTTGATATAAAGTTTGCAATTTTTGGACAAGTGGATCAAAAGATATGATTTTTACAAGATTGCACTAAAATCTGGCATTTTATTCAATTTTCGGGAATTACAAAATAGCCAGGCTGACTGGGCTGCTGACTGGGCGCTGACTCAGCAGCCACACGACGCTACCCTAATGGTCAGTACCGATTCGCTGACTGGGTCTAATCTCGACCGTACGATCAAGATCCGAGGGGCGAGGACGGATCCGTCCAGGACAGGCGATGGGGCTCACCGGCCGACGGCGATGGCGACTCCGGCGAGGTGGACTGCGGCGTTTCGGCGGGGTTCTACCTCGTCAGAGATGTCCAGCGAGTAGCAGCGGTCGCGGCGGTGTCGTAGGTGCTCTCGACGGCGGCTTTCGTGGCAACACTCGTCGACGGCGAGGCCTTCCCGAGTTCCGGCTCCGGCGAGGGAATACGAGCGCCCTGGTTGACCAAAACCGAATCAGAAAAATTCGGTGAGTGCGGAGAGAGGAGGGAAAACCAAGGGACAAAGAGCTAAGAGCTGAAGCGGTCCAGGGCGACGGCGAGGACCTCCGGAGCTTAACGGCGGCCGCGGCGGTGCGAGTTGAGAAACGGGCAGCCTGGCGGCGGGCCGGCTAGGGTTCGAGGGGGGGGTTGAGAGGCGAGCTCGAGGGCTTAAAAAAGGGACAGCGGTGGTGTTGATTGGGGGCTCCTCTCGCCCGAATTGATTGAGAAATCAATCGGGAGTTTCCTCCGCAGGAAACGCACGGGAGGGAAGAGGACGGGTGACGTCAGCGTGACGTCACCACGCTGACAGGCGGGGCCCGATGCCAGAGGGAGAGAGAGGGGCGCAGGAGGGTTGGCTGCTGCGGACGATCTTGGGCCGGGGTGGGCTGCTTCGGCCTGATCGGCCGGTTTTCCCCTTCTCTTTTTTTTTGTTCTTTTCTTTTCTATTTACTGTTTTTCCAAAAGCTTTCAAAATAGGGTCAAAACAATTCAGAAAAAATTTGAATAAATACTTTTGGAAAAGCTGGTTCTATAGAGAACACTTTGACACTAGTTTTTCCAACAAAATAAAATAAAATAGTTGGTTTAATGACAAGGGTAGCTTAGCCCTCTATTATGTCAAAAACAAAATATTTAAACCAAAACTTTATTTAGGGCTCAAAACAAGATTTTGAATGCAATAAAACATGATGCTTGTGAATGAATGCATGCTTATGCATTTTTGGAAAATTGGGATGTTACAAACCTAACCCCCTTAAGATGAATCTCGTCCTCGAGATTCGGAGTTGCTAACGAATAGATGTGGGTGGTCTTGTCGTAGATCATCTTCTCGTTCCCACGTTGCTTCCTCCTCGGTGTGATGGTTCCACTGAACCTTGCAGAACTTGATGGTCTTGGTACGTGTAACTCTCTCCGCGGTCTCCAAAATTTTAATTAGTTTCTCCTCGTACGTTAAATCACTTTCCAGTTGAACTTCCTCCAATGGCACAGTATCACGTAACGGTGTATCGGCCATCTCTGGGTGACACTTCTTCAACTGACTGACATGGAATACGTTGTGTACCGCTGAAAGCACTTCGGGTAGTTCCAACTCATATGCTACTTCTCCTTTACGTGAGGGAATTTTGTACGGCCCGATGAATCTTGGTGCCAATTTACCCTTAATTCCAAACCTCTTCACACCACGCAATGGTGAAACTCTGAGATATGCTCGGTCTCCTATTTCATAAACAATCTCTCTTCTTTTGGAATCCGCATAACTCTTCTGCCTCGACTGAGCAATTTTTAGTCTATCTTTGATCAATCTAACTTTCTCCTCGGCTTCTCGGATTATGTCTGGCCCAAATAAACTGCGTTCTCCTACACCACTCCATAGCAATGGCGTAGTGCATTTTCTACCATACAAAGCTTCAAATGGTGCCATTTCAATGCTCGCTTGATAGCTATTATTATAAGAAAACTCCGCATATGGTAGATTGTCATCCCAGCTAGATTTGTAGTCCAGCGCACATGCCCTGAGCATGTCCTCTAATATTTGATTTACCCTCTCTGTCTGACCATCAGTCTGGGGGTGGAAAGCTGTACTAAATTCTAGTCTTGTTCCCAACGATTCGTGCAATTGCTTCCAGAAATGTGAGGTAAATTGGGTACCTCTATCTGACACAATCTTCTTAGGAACACCGTGTAGACTCACAATCCGCTTCATGTAAATATCCGCAAGCTTTGCACTAGAATAAGTAGTCTTCACTGGTATAAAGTGAGCTACCTTCGTCAGACGGTCAACTATAACCCAAATCGAGTCATAACCTGATTTGGTTCGAGGTAGTCCTGTGATGAAGTCCATCCCTATTTGTTCCCATTTCCACTCTGGCACTGGTAATGGCTGTAGCAAACCCGCTGGTTTCTGATGCTCTGCTTTCACACGACTGCACACGTCACACTTCGCGATATATTCGGCAATGTCTCTCTTCAAACCATTCCACCAAAAACTCTCCTTAATATCCATATACATTTTTGTGTTACCTGGGTGTATAGAATAAGGCGAGTCGTGCGCCTCTTGTAGAATTAATTTTCTAAGATCTTCATCTTGTGGTACGCAAATACGTTTCTCAAACCACATGGTACCCTGTTCATCTTCGCGGAATCCTTTAGCTTTGCCTTCGCTCAGGTTGGTCTTGATTTCCTCCATTAATTTATCCCCCTTCTGAGCTTCTCTAATTTTGTCCATCAGTAATGGTTGTACCTCTAACGATGCTACGTGTCCCACCGGTACTACTTCCAATTTGAGGTCTTTGAAATCTCTACACAGATCTTCCGGTAGCTCTCCTGCCGTAAGTCCGTTTACATAAACCTTGCGACTTAACGCGTCGGCCACTACATTGGCCTTTCCTGGGTGATATTGTAAACTCAGATCATAGTCCTTGATGAGTTCTAACCATCTCCGCTGCCTCATGTTCAATTCCTTCTGGGTAAAAATATATTTCAGACTTTTGTGGTCGGTGAATACTTCACAACGCTTGCCCATCAGGTATTGCCTCCAAGTCTTCAAAGCGTGAACCACAGATGCTAATACTCTACTATAATAAAGTTCGAAGGATTCCTGCTCGCTCAGCCATCGAGCTTCCCTAGGCCTATCAGCTGTTTCCACGTTTCTTCGTTGTACTGTCGTGTCTTTCTTCTATTGGTTTGCATCCTACGCGGCTCCTTTTTTGTCGTCGTCTGCTCGCTCTGTTTTTTCCTTGTTCTTTCTCTGCCGGTTGCTCCTTCTGTTTTGCTTTCCGGTTCTCCTACGCGTCCTCTTCTCTCCTTTCACTTGTTTTGCCGGTGCGTTGGCCATTTGAGTGGGTTCTCTCGGCTCTAGCCGGTTACTTCACCTGCTGACTGCTTGCTCTTTCTCTTCCTCTTTACTATTTCATGTGGCCATCATTTATTCCACGTGGTTCTTCTCATGGTGGTTGTTATTTCATGTGGTGGCTATCTTTTCCACGTTGTTCCCTCCATGCGTGTGTCTATTTTGTCCATGCTTTGCATTTGTAGGTGTGGCCAGTTTGGTACGTATCCTTGCATGGCTTTGTTGGCATATTGTTTGCCTCTCATTTGTTGCATTGTTTTTTCTTTCCCTTTTCTTTCTTCGTCCCTGGTTGCTACCGGCGTGCTGCTGCCTACTCTCTCTTTTTCTCTCTTCGGCTGCATTTCCTCTCCGTCTTAGGTTTTGCTGCTTTCCTGTGCCTCCGATGGAATCTCCTTCTGATCCGCCTCCTTATGCTTCCGATGGTGATCCATCGGATCTTCCTTCTGACGTTCATCGTCGTTCCGTCCGTCTCGGCAAGCGGCCGGCCGATTTAGTCCATGTTGGCGAGGGTACGCTTGCCTGCTTATTTATTTTCTATAATTTTGTTTGCCTATTCTGTTTAGTTTTGCTTTTTTTTTCCTTGTTTATTTCTCATTGTTCCATCCTTTATGCAGGATCGTCTTCTGTTCCTTCGTTGCCCCGTCCGTTGTCCGCTGTTGGTTCTTCTCGCGTTGTTCGGCGATCCGCTGCTTCTCATCCGTGCTTCTTCCGTCAATGCATACTTTTTTTGCGTCCCCGCTCCGTCTAATATTTATTTTTCGCGCAGGTGGCAACTCAGACGTGCGTCCTTCAGTTGTTGGTTCTTCGATGCCTCCTCCTGCTCGCGTAGTTGGAGTCTTGGACCGGTGCTGCTACCTACTTCTCGAGGTTGTTATTTGTTGCTTCTTTCTTAAGCTCGTTAGATTCTTGTTCGGTAATCTTTTGGTTGTCTTGCTGACCGTCTGACTGTTGTGTTTTCATAGTTTGCGGTATCCCATATGTGCCGCCGGTTCGTGCTATGGCTAATCAACGAAAGCGTCGGCTTGTTCGACGCCACCGCCGCTGTGTCAAGCAAGGTTTGTTCTACGCTTGTTTTATTATGTTGTTTATTTGTTGGGCCGCATATCCGGGCCGGTTTGTTTTCGTCCATTAGGGGTAGCTTTAGATCGACGTGATGATTTCTTGTTGCGTTGTATTTGACTGTTCTTATTGTTTCTTTTCTAGCTATTCCTATTCCTATTCACGTTCAGCTACCTCTCACTGACGAGTTCGTTTCCACGCTTAAAGGTATACGTACTCGTACGTGCAGTCTTTGTTTATTCTGATTTACCCTTTGCTTGATATTTTTCTAAGCTATATGAATATCTGTGGTTATTTAATTTTGTTTTACAGCTGCTGTGCCCGGTCGTTCTTACTTTGGGCCACCTCATCACACTTGTACACATTGTGGTTCTTGTTTCTGGTATCAAGAGATATGCAAGCGATTAAGTACAAGACACCATGTTGTTTACGTTGGGTGTTGCCACGGGGATAAGATTCTTTGCCAGCTCCGTTGCCTTGGCCCTCCCCTTTGCGAGAGCTTATGAGGTTCGATGGTGGCCCAGCATCCAAGAATTTTATGAAGTCTATTCGGCAGTACAATTCTATGTTTGCTTTCACGTCTCTTGGTGTGCACGTGGACAGATCTGTCAATATAGGGAATGGTCCTTACATTTTTAAAATTTGTGGCACTGTGCACCACAAGAATTTATTTATGCTAATTTGGTAAAATACATCAAATTATACTAACATCTCATCTAAACAATTGCAGGAAGTGCCAAATATTCCTCAAGAAATTATAGACTATGGTGCAGCCCAGGCGCTTTTCAACCCACCTCAGCAAGGAAGAAGACCTATACAACAAGCTCCACCACTTCCTAACCCGGCCCGCGAAGAAGCGAGGCCACTGCCACAGCTTTACGATTTCTTTGCTGCAGCATTAGCATCCTACTCAGCTAGGCAGGCCCGTGCCTCAGAGCAGCCCACGAATATACCACCCGACCTGGCCCAGCAACAGCCTGAATACGAGCAGAATACATAGCAGGATCTTAGTCTCTCAATCGGACAGCAGCAACCTGGAGGAACAGCAACTCCCACTCACGTAAACATATCTGCAGCAGCATCTATAAGGCAATCAAGTACTCAGTACATGAGCCGCCAGCCAACATTCCAGCCCCAACAAGCCAACCGACGGGGCACCCAGGGTGAAGCCAACCTAACAGATAGTCAGTTAAGAGCCCTAGAAATACACGCAGGCAAACAGCCGATGACGGGTCACCTAGCAGGAACCCAAATGACAGCCACCGGACTAAGAAATCCCTGGCAGTACGAAAATACCAGTACAGGCACACTATTCCAGGAAGAAGGAAGTAGCAGCATACAGCAAACAAGCAGGACAATGGGCTCAAGCATAGCAAACATCAGCACAGTGACGACATCAGCACTTAGGACCCCAACAGTTGGAAGAACAGAGTTGCAGACACCGCACATCCAAATGCCGCGACAAACACCACCAAGAGCTGAAACAAATGTGCCACAGATCAACATAGAACGCGCAACTCCAGGAGAACTCATGGTATGTCTCTCTCACAAATTCTCTATAAAGATAAAAAAACTAAGCAAAGACCAGTAAACATATAATTATTACTTATATAAAAATTTGCAGGTGCCCGGAGAGTTCCACCCAACAAGATATGAATTACTGCAAGCACTAGCATCCTCATTTGGCCTACATATAATGGGATTTCAAACTATGCAACCAGCCAGTGACTTTTACATCTCAGCACTACACATCATCGCACATATACCTTGTTCTGGGAGGTACATATCTGAACCACGCAGCTTCGAAAGTCCACCGGAGAGAACAGCTCACTCCGCAGAAGAGGCTGCAGCACTGATGGCACTACGGTTCTATTTCGGAAACCAGTCCATTTCAGCACTTGATCTTCTTTACAGATCATCGTTGACTGCACAGCAATATGCTCACGAGTACCAGCAAGACAACGAGAATATAACTACATTGGTGCAGAGACTGCAAGGACTCAACACACTGCTAGAACAGAAATTTGGATTCCTCAGAGCTGAGCTACAGAGCATAGTCTGTGACCAAAGGAGTGCAATCAACAGGAACCCCAACGTCCTTCCGCTGACCATAAATTGCCCACAGACACCATATCCCAACGAGCATGATACTAAGTACACTGGGCCAGCAATCCCACGCACACCACAACAGAGGCTAGCTCAAGAAACAGAGAGGAACCTCCGACGTGCAGTGCAAGTGCTTGCAATAGAATAGAAGACCAGGCAAATGACAACCTCCAAGCAGCAGAAGGAAGAAAGATGAAGTCAAGGAAAACAGTACCGTCGCTAATAAACAACAATGATCCACCAGGTAGAAGAATATTTTGGACAACCTTTTACTATATTTCGTGTACTGCTTATTGTAAGCCCGTCTAAGCCGCAGAACAGTCCACTTATATAGGTATTTTGGACATCGTTTTACTGTATTTTGTGTATTACATATTGTAAGATCCTCTGAACCGAAGAACAGTCCACTTATATGGGACAGCAGATCACCTACATATGAAGCAATGAAGTGCAAGGTAGACGCAACTTACAAAATGTTGTATGATCACTGTGTAACCACTTCCATTGCCGCATATAATAATAAAAACTTTCTGTTTATGATAACTCTTACACTTCTTATTTCCCAGTCATTAGACAATAAGCTACTTACATTATAATGGAACATAGAAGCAGTGGCCGACCCAGGAATAAAATGGAGGGTGGGCACACTCAAAAAAAATTTTTTTGCGCAGCGATAAAACATTGACAAAAAATCACAACAATTCTAGATCGGGCGTTGAACCCCACCCAGCCACAAATGTAAACACACTGGCTCCAGTAAAAATGTATTTGCTAGCATATGAAACACAAGCGCACAAAAATGAGCAAACAATTCTTCAAATCGAACTGAGTTTGCATGATCTGTCAGAAGTAGCTGGTTGTGAATAAATGAATAATCATGAATTATTAGTGGGAATCCGAATGAATTTCTTCGTCACCCAGAATCATGCACATCTAAAGCCAGCAGAACATCACAAATGTAAACACACTGACTCCAGTAAAGAGTATTCGAGTTATCGAGTATACACTCTTCGTCACCCAGAATCATGCACAGAGAGCAAGGTGTTAAGAGTATTCGAGTATACCTTCCGGCGGCGAGGCACGAGGCGGCGACCTGGGTCCTGGGCAGCGAGGCTACCGTGAGGCGAGCGGAGGGGAGGGCGTCCGGCGGTCCGGCCGTCCGGCGCCGGCGCACGGGGAGCAGGCGAGCAGCAGAGGCGCGAGGCGGCAGCTGCGGCCTGCGGGATCCGGCGAGGCTGCGACGGCGGGGCGCGACCGCGCGAGGCGGCGACGGCAGGGCGCGAGGTGGCGGGTGCGGGACGGCGAGGCCGCGAGGGCGACGCGAGGCGGCACCGCGGCGGTGTGGGACGGCGGCGGCGGGACGCGAGGCGGCAGCTGCGGGCTGCGGCCTGCGGGATCCGGCGTCCGGCAAGGCGGTGACAGCGGGGCGAGGCGGCAGTGCGGGGCGGCAACGGCGTCACGGCGAGGTCGACGCGAACGCGAGGCGGCGGTGACGCGGTGTGCGCAGCTAGCTCGGCAGCTTCGACCGAGCGCGAAGGGGATCGAGCCAGGGACTGGATCGAGAAAGAGCAACGGAGCAATCAGTGCCTGGGACTGCATTTTTTTTTACTGAAATCTCAAAATTCTGGGTGGGCCGTGGTCCGCCCCTGCATAGAAGTAACCCTATAAAAAAATAAAAAAACCATCACCCACGGGCGCGGCGTGCCGCCGCGCCGAGGCCTAACTAGNGATAGCAAGTGCATGGGTACTGCCGTATCACAAGATAGATACTCATTACACCAACACAACAGCGGTATATATAGAATCTAAAAATATATTTCCACAAGTGCAAACATTGGGCAACAATCAGCCCCAAAACAATCAACAATAGCACAAAATCCAGATTTTGCCAAATCCGAAAATACACTTTTGTACCAACGTGGCAACGATAATATAATGATAACAAGTGCATTGGTACTGCCATATCACAAGTTGATAAGTCAATACAATAACACAACAACGATGGCGAGAATAAACTCCAAACGGTACTTATTAAGGTCTTACAAAACGGTACTCGCATAAACGTCGCATAGTGAGGAATAACTATAAGATGGAGGTCACACTAGTCACTTCTTGAAGAGCTTGAGATAGGCACGAGAGTTCATGCACTTGCGCTTCCTCCCACGAGTGTTCATTGCCGGTGTGTCTTCCTCATCACTTGAAACAAAGTGAATCACCTCCTCGGGGTCTTCCTCCTCTTCATCCTCCATTGGCACTTGCGGTTCTGCAGCCCCATCTCCAGCATCATCATCATGTGGCGCATGTGGTGCTGCAGCCCCATCTCCAGCATCATCATCATCACCTTCATCATCATCGTCACTATCGTCATCATCATCATCAGCAGGTGGTGTGGTGGCGGCGGGTTGAGTTGAGCTTGGAGTGCAGCTATTTGCTCGTCCTTCTCCAAGTTTTGTTGTTGCAGTTCGTTGATTTGCTCTCCCATGTGTTCAACAAGAGTGTGCGCAGCCTGGAGTTCTTGGGTCTGTGTGTTGATGACGGCCTTGGCTTGATCTCTCAGCGTCATCTCTATACTCACTCTCTTCTCAAGGTCAAAGGTATAGCACTCCATGTCCTCCAAGTGCTTCTCAAGTGTGGGCAGATTTAGCCTAGTTCCTGTAGTCATCACTGGCACTCCAATCTCATCCCTCCTTCCACAGACGTGGAAAAAGGAATCCTCCGGTATCTCCTCGTGGTGAATGTAGCAACAGACGGGACATAAGATCAAACATCGCTATGTTGATTCCTTCTTGCCATGTTGGGTAAGTCTTGAGTAGTCCACCGGCTCGAAGTTTGGAGTCGTAGGGTCTCCATGCATGATGGTACGCACTTCCCAACGCTCCACGCTGGGCACGTTGGTGTTCACCATCCTTCCCTTGAAATATGGCAGAGGAAGATGCAGCATCCCTGCCAACTCAAACAGCTGTCTCCCAAAGGCAAACTCAGAAACCACTCCAACATAGGCCGTCTCGGTGTAGTCTCCCATCTAAAATTTTGAAGAGAAGAGAATTATGAGATTCAAATGAACATGGTAAGAATTTACAAGACAAAATAAATAAGGTGCTGTAAAAGAACAATATGTAATTTCAAATAACAAAAGCATTTCGAAAATTAACCAATAAAAGGGACAACCTAGATTTTCTATCCAATCCTATGGTTTTCGAGCCTACAGGCAACATTACGCTCTGATACCATCTTGTGGCACCCTCGCTTAGAAAAGCAAGGCCACATTGTAAAATATGCTATTCCCTGGATCGAGTATGGATAGCAACTCACAAAAGATGTAATATCATGCATCAATGTCAATATTATTACAACGCGATTCGAATGATCCAGGAGTAAAATAATTCCTTACAACTTCGCATAGCCGAAGCCAGCTTTAAAAGAGTAAAGAGTTCAACAATTTATTCAGAGTTCAACACGCAGCAATATAATCGCACAGAGCTCCTTCATCTTCATGAGCCACTGGCAATCATGTTGGTTGTAAGCTCGAAGACACGTCTCACTCATCGTCGTAGTAGCCTGCAACATTTAACGTTGCAGCCCAAGGAATTTGGGTCAAAACCTTGTAACAGGCCGGCAAGTGAATACTATGGTGGATAATAAAATGGCAAGACTAAAACTACATGCTTATCTGGCTGGTGGGGTTGAAGGCTATTGCATAAAGCAAATTTTGTCCTACTTTTCACAAACATTTTATTCTCAACTTTACAATATGAGACACACCCATGGAACGCATCCAAGGTCTCATATACCAATGTTCACCCATCAAATTTTATTATGAAATTGGAATGAAGAGATCTTCTGTCGACATCCATATTCGGTCACTCGTAAATGTCCATTACCGGGGACACGGCTATGATCATAGTTTTACACTCTCGAGAGTTTGTGGCACTTTCCCCACTAGACTCGATCAACCCATTCTATCCTTAACCCTCATTTAGTGAGAAGGAAAGGAGAAGACCGAGACGAGACTTTTCAGAAGTACTTTCCCGTGGTACTACTAGCAAGATCACCGTCCACCTACCCCGCTACATCTTCAGATCTCGCTGACCCAGGTCCATACAACTTACTCCGTCAAGACAGAGCCCATATGACTAGTGGTTGCACGGTCGGGCAAACAAACATGGTGTGACATTAATCTCAAACCCTGGGTGGCCATCCACAAGTGCACATACTCAGGTTCACACCATGAAAATGGGCCTGAGCAGGCACTCAACTTTAAACATCCGAAGCCATCCAATTCCACCAAGGTGGTTCATTAATTTAGTAGACTTTTCACCTAACTTACTACAGCAAAACTTTCACAATTGCAGCAAGCATTTCTACTAAATTAATATAGGTACCTAGTCAACAAGAAGGATCTACAGGCTTGCATAGCATAATTAAAACAGTAGTAAACCTATCATGCAAACTACTAAAGTAATCTATAATGCAATAACAAAATAATAGGTCCTTCATGAGTTTGTGTATACACTTGCCTTGATCGTTGTTCGGGTTGTCGCAGCACTCACAGTACGTCTGGCACTAAGGTGTCAAGGTGGGATCCCGCCGGGATGTCACTTTTAGTGTATTTTGCCTTTTCTAGTTCAAAATTTTGTGCCAAAATTTACACTAGTAAAATCAAAATGCACTACAAGTGGGACTTAGATGGGATCCCACTTGACACCCTATCTGGCACTCCTCACAATCTATTCAACAAACAAACAATCACCAAATCAATACAACAATCAACATGAGGCAATACAAAAATAATATGAATGCATGAAATGCAAGCTAATACTCCACAAATTAAAGAAATAAGATTATATTAAAGTTTCTGTTGTCTAACATATGCATGATGCTCATGATCACAATTTTTATAGTGTTTAATAATTTAGAAAATAAGACATAGGCCAAAATACCTTATTTTAAGATTCTGTGAAAATCATTTAAATGCCTGATGCAAAGGTGCAATTTGAACACACCACTGGATAGAAAACATTTTTCCAAGCATTTTGATATAAAGTTTGCAATTTTTGGACAAGTGGATCAAAAGATATGATTTTTACAAGTTTGCACTAAAATCTGGCATTTTATTCATTTTTCTGGAATTACAAGTCAACCGACTGACTGGGCCGCTGACTGGGCGCTGACTCAGCGGCCACATGGCCCTATCCTATTGGCCCGTACCGATTCGGTACAGGAAAAGAAAAAGAACCGTTGGATCGAAATCCAACGGACCCCGTTAGATCCATCCGTGCCCGGTGGTGCTAGGTCACTGGAGCACGGTGGCCACGGTGGCGACACGGCGGCGAGTGCGTTCCCGACGTGCGGCGGCTTCCCGAGATGATTTCGTCCTACCTCGGTGACGGCGGCGGCGAGGCGGACTTGGTGGCGCAGCGGTGGGGCTTCGGCTTGGTCTTCTCCTCCCGGAAAAGCTCGTCGGAGTGGTGGCCGGCGGCGGACCGAGGCGGCGGCGGACGGACCCGTCGATCTGGCAAGCAAACAAACGCCAAACGGTGTCAAAACGGAAGAGCAAGGAGAGGGGAGGGAGATAGGGGGCAGGGGGAGGGCGGGGAGTCGCCGGAGTGGCCACGGCGTGCGTGATTTACCGGCGGCGGGCAGCGGCGGCACGAGCTCGAGATCCAGCAGCCTGGCGGCGGGCCTGCTAGGGTTTCGAGCGGAGGGGAGAGGCGAGCTCGAGGGCTTAAAAAGGGCAGCGGGTGGCGTTGATTGGGGGCTCCTCTCGCCCGAATTGATTGAGGAATCAATCGGGAGTTTCCTCCGCTGGAAACGCACGGGAGGGAAGAGGACGGGTGACGTCAGCGTGACGTCACCACGCCGACAGGCGGGGCCCGGTGGTCAGAGAGAGAGAGAGGGGGAGGCGCGGGAGGCTGCTGGCGGGCTGGCGCGGACGGTAATGGGCCAGCGCTGGGCCGCGGTTGGGCTGGTTCGGCCGGGACGGCCGGTTTCCCCTTTTTTTTTGTTCTTTTCTTTTCTATTTACTATTTTTCCAAAAGCTTTCAAAATAGAGTCAAAACAATTCAGAAAAATTTGAATAAATACTTTTTGGAACCCTGGTTCTGTATAGAACACAATGGCACAAAGTTTTCAGTTAAATAATGTAACATCCCAAGATTTTCAAATTTTTGAAAATTTAGAAAGATCAAAAACTTTTTGAAAATTTTAATTATTTTGTTTTGGAAATCCAAAAACCTTGCATGCATGCATCATTCTCTTGCTTGGTTGCATTTAATTTGCCAAAAGTTGGAATTCTATTTCCACTTTAATCCCTATTTGAGAAAATGTCATAAAGGGCCTGTTATGCTCTATATAATATTTTGGTTTCTATGATTTTATTTGATGGCCAAGTATAGTGCCAAAGTGTTCTGTTTAGAATAAGCTTTATAAAAAGTATTTTATCAAATTAATTGGAAAAGATTTGATTTTATTTTGACTTGGGAAAATATCACCAATTACCATGTAATATGCCAAGGGTATTTGTGGTAAATTATTTTGGGTAAAAATAACATAAATGAGTTTATCATGGTTTATAATCAATGATATTACTCATACTAATTCTTGGGATTTTATTTGAGTTCAAAAATATTTTATAAAAGCCTATTTGTTATTTTGACATAAAGGTGTCAATTATGCAAATACTCCATAATTGAATTTTTTTTTAAAATAAAATATTATGGAAAAGGTTCTAAAGTATTTAAAAGGATTATTTTGATTTTACTAAATTATTCAAATTGGTTTGAACCAATTTGAACTATTATTTCAAAAGTTATATGAATTTCTGAAAACAGAAAATAGAAAATAAGAAAGGTTTTCAAAAAAAAAATAGGAAAGGGCCACCTCGGCCAGGACGGCCCAATCCAGCCCGGCATCGTCCTCGCATGCGTGGCCCAACAGCACCCGCGCAGCAGCCCGTCACTGCCCCGGCCTTTTCTTTTTCTCTCCCCCGCTGACTACCCGGCCCCACCCGTCAGGCCACGTCACGGATGACGTCAGCCCTTCTTCCCCAAATCACGCCCGCGACCACGTCCATGAACGGCCGAATCAATCAAATTGATTCCGGGCGTTTAAGACCGAAATCACCGCGGCCGTGCACCTCTACTTAATCCCCTCCCCGTCCTCTCTCGATTGCCCCCGAAAGCACCCACAAAGAGCCCCCAGGCCGCCCGAATTCGAGCTTGGAAGTCCGCCTCGGCCGCCGGCGAGTTCTCCTTTTTCCGGCGAGATCCGACGACCCCGCGCCCTGCCTCTACCCCCTTTTTCCTTCTTTGTCTCGTGCGCATCATTTTGACATCATTTGGTAATTTCTCCGCCCGCAGAACGCCGTGTCCGTCCTCGACCGACGACCACCGCCGCAGGAGCCAAGTACGGCGAGGAATTGCCGGCGAACCGGAGCTCCACGGCGACGACCCCCTCGCCACTGCGTCCGCCTCGACGTCCTGCATCCCTCGGTAACGAAAACCCTCTCCCTCTCTTCCTCTATTCACCGGAACGCGCGACGCCGGCCATGTCACCGCCACGGTTAGGTCACCGGAGCAACTCCGGCCGCCAGCACAGTAAACCCTAGCTCCTCTACCGTCAGATCTGTTTTCAACGGCCTAGATTAGATCTAGTTAAGTGAACCGGTACGCCCAGTCAGCAGCCAAGTCAGCGCCAACTCGGATCTGTCAGCCAATCAGGATACGCCGCGTGGACAAGCATTTCTGGATTTTCTGGATTTAGATTTAATCTGTCTGTTTTGCAGAAAAACCCCTACACCTTAGTTTTATCATATCTTTTTAACCTTTGGGCCAAATTCAAATATTTTTATATATTTGAAATCCTTAGAACCAGTAGAATCTTTCTGGCGTTTTAGTTTTCTGTTTTGACAAGTTTAAATTTATTTGAATTTCAAATGTGAAATTTGAGTAAATTTGTCATAACTTTAGTTTAAAATTAGCTTTTTGAGTAAATCCATTTGGGTTAGTTTAGTGTTGAAGCCCTCTGTCCAGTAGGACCAACCCCTTATTTTTGTAGTTATTTTTCTTAACATTAGTATTTATTTTGTGTTTATTCCCTTTTGGGGAATTGTTTTATGTTGCTTTTATAATAAAATTTGTTTTAAATGCATTTTGACCTCATGCATACTTTCACAAATCAGAAACTTAGTGTAGTAATTTTCTTGTGATTTTAGATGCATTTCATGCATAGCATATTTTGTTGTATTGTTATTTTTATTATATTGTTATTATTGTTTTGTATGTTTATGTCTGGCTTGTTTTATTTGTTAGACCTTTCGGAGAGACCCGGGAATTTTACCAATTGTTGCTCCTACTCCTCCTGCTGCCAAGGCAAGTGGCACACTTGCATACTTTTCGTCCTATTATTTTGATATATGCATTGTTGTAGCTTTTACTTAGAAAATTTTGCATGATAGGTTATTAGTATTACTATGCTATGCTAGACCTGTTAGTAGTTTTCCAAATATTTCCTAAGTGTCTAGTACCTACTTGATAACTTAGTAGAATAGGAAAAATGCAGTGCTAAAGGTTTTATATGAAAGGTAAATAAAATTCTACTAAGTAATGAACTACCTGGGTGGGTGGTTGGTTTAAAGCAATTCCCCATACGTGGGAGGATGAATTGTAGAAGAGGGTGATTCCCTACTTTGGGAGGAAGGATCATACGTGGTCCCCTGACTTAGGAGGATGAATCACACTTGCGGAAAGCCACCCAGGATCAAAGGGATTTGAAGTTACTCCAAGAGAAGATTGCCTCCAGTGCAGCCATTAGTCATATGGGCTCTGTCTTGATCAACTAAGTTGCGTGGACTCATCCCGGCTTGACAGGTGGTGGTAGAGGTTTGTAGGTGGAGCGCGTCAGGCCGGTATGGGATGGGAAAATGCTTCTGAAAGATCTCGTCTTAACCTTCTTCTTTTCCCCGGAACACCAATGGAGTGTGAGGGATAGTTTGGGTTGGTTAAGTCTAATGGTGAAAGTGCACAACCTCTGCAGAGTGTCAAACTAAGTACTTAGCCGTGTCCCCGGTTATGGACAACTATTAGCAGCTGATCAAGGACGTCAACGGAGGATCCCAACATTCCAATTTCTCTAAGTTAAAACTTGATGGGTGAACCAGGGTAGTTGAGACAATGGTTGTCATACCATACTTGTCTCGTTCAGGTAAAAGAAATTTTTTTGAAAAGAGATAGGAAAAATTTGCTTTATGCAAATCAGCCTTCAAACTCCACAAGCCAAATATGCATATAGGTTACTAGAGTTGTTCCAATATGAGTCCACAAAGTGTCACTTGCCAGTTCCATTTTTATGGTTCTGACCCACCTTGTTGATATCTTTTATCAGGTTGTTCTGACGATGAGTGAGGTTTCGTTAAGGGTTTCGAGTCTGCAACCAACATGTTTTCGCCTGTGGCTACATGAAGATTGGGACTCCATGCAATATTTTTTGTCTTCCGCTGTTATTTTGTTTATGCTAGCTTCGAGCTATGCAAAGTTGTAATGGAATATTTTAAGTCTGGATCATTTGTGTAATAAATTGATACAATGTTATGGTATTCATCGTAAACTGTGTGTGCAAACGATTCGATCCAGGGATTTGCACTATACACAGGGATCTTGCCTATTTTTAAGTGCAGGTCCGCTACAGATGGTATCAGAGCACTGTGTTGCCTGTAGGTTCGAAACCCTAGGATTGGTTAGAAGTAAGAAAGCCCATAGGACTAAAAGTTATTTTCTCTTCGTCCAAAAACTTTTCCTAATATCATCCTTGTAATCATCTTGTCTAAATTGCTTTCTAAGTATCTTCTCTTGTTTTAGATGACCACCCTCATGGAAGCCATCAAGAAAGGACCAGTGATGACCATGACTCTGCAATGTGAGACTGAGTTCCCAAGAGCACTCAAGGATAACATGAAGAGCTTGGGATTTGAAGGAGAAGCTGTATACAAAGGATTTCCTTTCCTGGGTGAAGGTCAAGAATACTGGTGGGTGCAACTCCATTTGTACAAAAGCAAAGACGATGACCACAAGACTGAAGGATGCTGCATGTTCACCAACCCAATAATTCACACATCTTTCTTTGATTCAGCAAGAAGTGCAGCATGGGAGGCCATCGAGTACCTTGGAGCAAGACTTCATTTTAGACTTCACAACACCCAGAAGTACCTTGACGAACTCAAGAAAATCGGTGAAGAACTCGATGCACTAAAGAAGGAGATAGATTAGACCACCATTTCATTAGAATAACAACCCCGATGGTGTATTGACCTACCAACTTGTGGTATGGCAGTACTGCCGCTTTTGGTTTTTCAAAACCTTGGTGTGTTCTTCCTTTCCAAACGACTAGTTCATTTCTATCAAAAAGTTGGTGTTGAACTTTTGATTGATTGTTGTTATTGGTGTTACTTGTTTGTATGGGTAGGAGTATTTCTCATAGATCTGTCTATCTTTTGCTCATCTATGCTAAAACCCCACAGATGCCTCCTCGACGTGATCCCAACAACAACAACAACAACACCGATGCCATGCTTCAACAGATGATCGCAGCGCAGACTCAGCTGATGACTATGATGGCTCAATTCATGGCAAATCAGAATGCGCCGCCACCACCACCTCCACCACCGCCACCACCTCCTCCTCAAGTGGACAGGCTTGAAAGATTTCTGAAGTTAAGGCCTAACAAGTTCTCTTCTGCTACTGAGCCTATTGTGGCAGATGATTGGTTGCGCTCTGTGCACAAGGACTTGGTGACTTGTGAGTGCACCGACGCTGAGAAGGTAAGGTTCACTGCTCATTTGTTGGAGGGACCAGCAGCACAATGGTGGGAAAATTATCAAATCACCCACCCTCTGAATGGCTTGACTTGGGAAACATTCAAGGAAGGCTTCCGTAATGCTCATATCTCTTCGGGCATTATGAACTTGAAGAAGGAAGAATTCCGAAGCCTGAGACAGGGAAACAGGTCACTCAAGGAGTATATGGACGACTTCTACTCGTTGTCTCGTTATGCTCCTGAAGACATTGACACTGATGCCAAGAGGAAGGAAAAATTCCTCAAGGGACTGTGCGATGAACTGAAAATTCCTCTGACAGTTGCATATGCACCAAACTATCAGGCCCTCCTAGATCAAGCAATCACACTGGAGGATAACATCAAGAAGGCAGAGGACAGGAAGAGGAAGCACAGTGGCAGTAAGTACAACTCAGAAGGCGTTAAGAAGAAACAACATATTCATGGGAACAGTGGAGGGCACCACAACCACAAGAATGGGAATGGCCACAATCACAATGGCCATAATCATAATAATGGAAGCAATGGTGGAAATGGTGAATACAAGGATAAGAACCACAATGGGAACCACAACGGTCAGAATCATCACCATCATGCAGGCAAGAAGGATCTTAGTCACATAAAGTGCTATAAGTGCAAGCAGATGGGACACTATTCCAGCGACTGTCCCGAAAAGAAGACTGAGGAAGCTGCCAAGCCAAATCCTTTTGACAAGGGATATGTGAACCATGTCCATGTGGAAGGAGCCTACAATGAGCCTGGTATGGAAAATGGTACATTCTATTCAAGCATTCAGTTTGAAGTTTGACATTTTAAACTACCAACAAAAATTTCTTTTAAGGGTGGTAGCCCACCTAGTTGTCAAAACCCAGAGTTTTCAAACCCATTCTCTCTAGCCTCCTCGAATCTCGGGGCGAGATTCTTTTTAAGGGTGGTAGTGTGTAACATCCGAAGATTTTCAAATTTTTGAAAATTTAGAAAGATCAAAAACTTTTTGAAAATTTTAATTATTTTGTTTTGGAAATCCAAAAACCTTGCATGCATGCATCATTCTCTTGCTTGGTTGCATTTAATTTGCCAAAAGTTGGAATTCTATTTCCACTTTAATCCCTATTTGAGAAAATGTCATAAAGGGCCTGTTATGCTCTATATAATATTTTGGTTTCTATGATTTTATTTGATGGCCAAGTATAGTGCCAAAGTGTTCTGTTTAGAATAAGCTTTATAAAAAGTATTTTATCAAATTAATTGGAAAAGATTTGATTTTATTTTGACTTGGGAAAATATCACCAATTACCATGTAATATGCCAAGGGTATTTGTGGTAAATTATTTTGGGTAAAAATAACATAAATGAGTTTATCATGGTTTATAATCAATGATATTACTCATACTAATTCTTGGGATTTTATTTGAGTTCAAAAATATTTTATAAAAGCCTATTTGTTATTTTGACATAAAGGTGTCAATTATGCAAATACTCCATAATTGAATTTTTTTAAAAAAATAAAATATTATGGAAAAGGTTCTAAAGTATTTAAAAGGATTATTTTGATTTTACTAAATTATTCAAATTGGTTTGAACCAATTTGAACTATTATTTCAAAAGTTATATGAATTTCTGAAAACAGAAAATAGAAAATAAGAAAGGTTTTCAAAAAAAAAATAGGAAAGGGCCACCTCGGCCAGGACGGCCCAATCCAGCCCGGCATCGTCCTCGCATGCGTGGCCCAACAGCACCCGCGCAGCAGCCCGTCACTGCCCCGGCCTTTTCTTTTTCTCTCCCCCGCTGACTACCCGGCCCCACCCGTCAGGCCACGTCACGGATGACGTCAGCCCTTCTTCCCCAAATCACGCCCGCGACCACGTCCATGAACGGCCGAATCAATCAAATTGATTCCGGGCGTTTAAGACCGAAATCACCGCGGCCGTGCACCTCTACTTAATCCCCTCCCCGTCCTCTCTCGATTGCCCCCGAAAGCACCCACAAAGAGCCCCCAGGCCGCCCGAATTCGAGCTTGGAAGTCCGCCTCGGCCGCCGGCGAGTTCTCCTTTTTCCGGCGAGATCCGACGACCCCGCGCCCTGCCTCTACCCCCTTTTTCCTTCTTTGTCTCGTGCGCATCATTTTGACATCATTTGGTAATTTCTCCGCCCGCAGAACGCCGTGTCCGTCCTCGACCGACGACCACCGCCGCAGGAGCCAAGTACGGCGAGGAATTGCCGGCGAACCGGAGCTCCACGGCGACGACCCCCTCGCCACTGCGTCCGCCTCGACGTCCTGCATCCCTCGGTAACGAAAACCCTCTCCCTCTCTTCCTCTATTCACCGGAACGCGCGACGCCGGCCATGTCACCGCCACGGTTAGGTCACCGGAGCAACTCCGGCCGCCAGCACAGTAAACCCTAGCTCCTCTACCGTCAGATCTGTTTTCAACGGCCTAGATTAGATCTAGTTAAGTGAACCGGTACGCCCAGTCAGCAGCCAAGTCAGCGCCAACTCGGATCTGTCAGCCAATCAGGATACGCCGCGTGGACAAGCATTTCTGGATTTTCTGGATTTAGATTTAATCTGTCTGTTTTGCAGAAAAACCCCTACACCTTAGTTTTATCATATCTTTTTAACCTTTGGGCCAAATTCAAATATTTTTATATATTTGAAATCCTTAGAACCAGTAGAATCTTTCTGGCGTTTTAGTTTTCTGTTTTGACAAGTTTAAATTTATTTGAATTTCAAATGTGAAATTTGAGTAAATTTGTCATAACTTTAGTTTAAAATTAGCTTTTTGAGTAAATCCATTTGGGTTAGTTTAGTGTTGAAGCCCTCTGTCCAGTAGGACCAACCCCTTATTTTTGTAGTTATTTTTCTTAACATTAGTATTTATTTTGTGTTTATTCCCTTTTTGGGAATTGTTTTATGTTGCTTTTATAATAAAATTTGTTTTAAATGCATTTTGACCTCATGCATACTTTCACAAATCAGAAAACTTAGTGTAGTAATTTTCTTGTGATTTTAGATGCATTTCATGTATAGCATATTTTGTTGTATTGTTATTTTTATTATATTGTTATTATTGTTTTGTATGTTTATGTCTGGCTTGTTTTATTTGTTAGACCTTTCGGAGAGACCCGGGAATTTTACCAATTGTTGCTCCTACTCCTCCTGCTGCCAAGGCAAGTGGCACACTTGCATACTTTTCGTCCTATTATTTTGATATATGCATTGTTGTAGCTTTTACTTAGAAAATTTTGCATGATAGGTTATTAGTATTACTATGCTATGCTAGACCTGTTAGTAGTTTTCCAAATATTTCCTAAGTGTCTAGTACCTACTTGATAACTTAGTAGAATAGGAAAAATGCAGTGCTAAAGGTTTTATATGAAAGGTAAATAAAATTCTACTAAGTAATGAACTACCTGGGTGGGTGGTTGGTTTAAAGCAATTCCCCATACGTGGGAGGATGAATTGTAGAAGAGGGTGATTCCCTACTTTGGGAGGAAGGATCATACGTGGTCCCCTGACTTAGGAGGATGAATCACACTTGCGGAAAGCCACCCAGGATCAAAGGGATTTGAAGTTACTCCAAGAGAAGATTGCCTCCAGTGCAGCCATTAGTCATATGGGCTCTGTCTTGATCAACTAAGTTGCGTGGACTCATCCCGGCTTGACAGGTGGTGGTAGAGGTTTGTAGGTGGAGCGCGTCAGGCCGGTATGGGATGGGAAAATGCTTCTGAAAGATCTCGTCTTAACCTTCTTCTTTTCCCCGAAACACCAATGGAGTGTGAGGGATAGTTTGGGTTGGTTAAGTCTAATGGTGAAAGTGCACAACCTCTGCAGAGTGTCAAACTAAGTACTTAGCCGTGTCCCCGGTTATGGACAACTATGAGCAGCTGATCAAGGACGTCAACGGAGGATCCCAACATTCCAATTTCTCTAAGTCAAAACTTGATGGGTGAACCAGGGTAGTTGAGACAATGGTTGTCATACCATACTTGTCTCGTTCAGGTAAAAGAATTTTTTTGAAAAGAGATAGGAAAAATTTGCTTTATGCAAATCAGCCTTCAAACTCCACAAGCCAAATATGCATATAGGTTACTAGAGTTGTTCCAATATGAGTCCACAAAGTGTCACTTGCCAGTTCCATTTTTATGGTTCTGACCCACCTTGTTGATATCTTTTATCAGGTTGTTCTGACGATGAGTGAGGTTTCGTTAAGGGTTTCGAGTCTGCAACCAACATGTTTTCGCCTGTGGCTACATGAAGATTGGGACTCCATGCAATATTTTTGTCTTCCGCTGTTATTTTGTTTATGCTAGCTTCGAGCTATGCAAAGTTGTAATGGAATATTTTAAGTCTGGATCATTTGTGTAATAAATTGATACAATGTTGTGGTATTCATCGTAAACTGTGTGTGCAAACGATTCGATCCAGGGATTTGCACTATACACAGGGATCTTGCCTATTTTTAAGTGCAGGTCCGCTACAGATGGTATCAGAGCACTGTGTTGCCTGTAGGTTCGAAACCCTAGGATTGGTTAGAAGTAAGAAAGCCCATAGGACTAAAAGTTATTTTCTCTTCGTCCAAAAACTTTTCCTAATATCATCCTTGTAATCATCTTGTCTAAATTGCTTTCTAAGTATCTTCTCTTGTTTTAGATGACCACCCTCATGGAAGCCATCAAGAAAGGACCAGTGATGACCATGACTCTGCAATGTGAGACTGAGTTCCCAAGAGCACTCAAGGATAACATGAAGAGCTTGGGATTTGAAGGAGAAGCTGTATACAAAGGATTTCCTTTCCTGGGTGAAGGTCAAGAATACTGGTGGGTGCAACTCCATTTGTACAAAAGCAAAGACGATGACCACAAGACTGAAGGATGCTGCATGTTCACCAACCCAATAATTCACACATCTTTCTTTGATTCAGCAAGAAGTGCAGCATGGGAGGCCATCGAGTACCTTGGAGCAAGACTTCATTTTAGACTTCACAACACCCAGAAGTACCTTGACGAACTCAAGAAAATCGGTGAAGAACTCGATGCACTAAAGAAGGAGATAGATTAGACCACCATTTCATTAGAATAACAACCCCGATGGTGTATTGACCTACCAACTTGTGGTATGGCAGTACTGCCGCTTTTGGTTTTTCAAAACCTTGGTGTGTTCTTCCTTTCCAAACGACTAGTTCATTTCTATCAAAAAGTTGGTGTTGAACTTTTGATTGATTGTTGTTATTGGTGTTACTTGTTTGTATGGGTAGGAGTATTTCTCATAGATCTGTCTATCTTTTGCTCATCTATGCTAAAACCCCACAGATGCCTCCTCGACGTGATCCCAACAACAACAACAACAACACCGATGCCATGCTTCAACAGATGATCGCAGCGCAGACTCAGCTGATGACTATGATGGCTCAATTCATGGCAAATCAGAATGCGCCGCCACCACCACCTCCACCACCGCCACCACCTCCTCCTCAAGTGGACAGGCTTGAAAGATTTCTGAAGTTAAGGCCTAACAAGTTCTCTTCTGCTACTGAGCCTATTGTGGCAGATGATTGGTTGCGCTCTGTGCACAAGGACTTGGTGACTTGTGAGTGCACCGACGCTGAGAAGGTAAGGTTCACTGCTCATTTGTTGGAGGGACCAGCAGCACAATGGTGGGAAAATTATCAAATCACCCACCCTCTGAATGGCTTGACTTGGGAAACATTCAAGGAAGGCTTCCGTAATGCTCATATCTCTTCGGGCATTATGAACTTGAAGAAGGAAGAATTCCGAAGCCTGAGACAGGGAAACAGGTCACTCAAGGAGTATATGGACGACTTCTACTCGTTGTCTCGTTATGCTCCTGAAGACATTGACACTGATGCCAAGAGGAAGGAAAAATTCCTCAAGGGACTGTGCGATGAACTGAAAATTCCTCTGACAGTTGCATATGCACCAAACTATCAGGCCCTCCTAGATCAAGCAATCACACTGGAGGATAACATCAAGAAGGCAGAGGACAGGAAGAGGAAGCACAGTGGCAGTAAGTACAACTCAGAAGGCGTTAAGAAGAAACAACATATTCATGGGAACAGTGGAGGGCACCACAACCACAAGAATGGGAATGGCCACAATCACAATGGCCATAATCATAATAATGGAAGCAATGGTGGAAATGGTGAATACAAGGATAAGAACCACAATGGGAACCACAACGGTCAGAATCATCACCATCATGCAGGCAAGAAGGATCTTAGTCACATAAAGTGCTATAAGTGCAAGCAGATGGGACACTATTCCAGCGACTGTCCCGAAAAGAAGACTGAGGAAGCTGCCAAGCCAAATCCTTTTGACAAGGGATATGTGAACCATGTCCATGTGGAAGGAGCCTACAATGAGCCTGGTATGGAAAATGGTACATTCTATTCAAGCATTCAGTTTGAAGTTTGACATTTTAAACTACCAACAAAAATTTCTTTTAAGGGTGGTAGCCCACCTAGTTGTCAAAACCCAGAGTTTTCAAACCCATTCTTCTAGCCTCTCCGAATCTCGGGACGAGATTCTTTTTAAGGGTGGTAGTATGTAACATCCCAAGATTTTCAAATTTTTGAAAATTTAGAAAGATCAAAAACTTTTTGAAAATTTTAATTATTTTGTTTTGGAAATCCAAAAACCTTGCATGCATGCATCATTCTCTTGCTTGGTTGCATTTAATTTGCCAAAAGTTGGAATTCTATTTCCACTTTAATCCCTATTTGAGAAAATGTCATAAAGGGCCTGTTATGCTCTATATAATATTTTGGTTTCTATGATTTTATTTGATAGTGCCAAAGTGCTATGTGTAGAATAAGCTTTATAAAAAGTATTTTATCAAATTAATTGGAAAAGATTTGATTTTATTTTGACTTGGGAAAATATCACCAATTACCATGTAATATGCCAAGGGTATTTGTGGTAAATTATTTTGGGTAAAAATAACATAAATGAGTTTATCATGGTTTATAATCAATGATATTACTCATACTAATTCTTGGGATTTTATTTGAGTTCAAAAATATTTTATAAAAGCCTATTTGTTATTTTGACATAAAGGTGTCAATTATGCAAATACTCCATAATTGAATTTTTTTTTTAAAATAAAATATTATGGAAAAGGTTCTAAAGTATTTAAAAGGATTATTTTGATTTTACTAAATTATTCAAATTGGTTTGAACCAATTTGAACTATTATTTCAAAAGTTATATGAATTTCTGAAAACAGAAAATAGAAATAAGAAAGGTTTTCAAAAAAAAATAGGAAAGGGCCACCTCGGCCAGGACGGCCCAATCCAGCCCGGCATCGTCCTCGCATGCGTGGCCCAACAGCACCCGCGCAGCAGCCCGTCACTGCCCCGGCCTTTTCTTTTTCTCTCCCCCGCTGACTACCCGGCCCCACCCGTCAGGCCACGTCACGGATGACGTCAGCCCTTCTTCCCCAAATCACGCCCGCGACCACGTCCATGAACGGCCGAATCAATCAAATTGATTCCGGGCGTTTAAGACCGAAATCACCGCGGCCGTGCACCTCTACTTAATCCCCTCCCCGTCCTCTCTCGATTGCCCCCGAAAGCACCCACAAAGAGCCCCCAGGCCGCCCGAATTCGAGCTTGGAAGTCCGCCTCGGCCGCCGGCGAGTTCTCCTTTTCCGGCGAGATCCGACGACCCCGCGCCCTGCCTCTACCCCCTTTTTCCTTCTTTGTCTCGTGCGCATCATTTTGACATCATTTGGTAATTTCTCCGCCCGCAGAACGCCGTGTCCGTCCTCGACCGACGACCACCGCCGCAGGAGCCAAGTACGGCGAGGAATTGCCGGCGAACCGAGCTCCACGGCGACGACCCCCTCGCCACTGCGTCCGCCTCGACGTCCTGCATCCCTCGGTAACGAAAACCCTCTCCCTCTCTTCCTCTATTCACCGGAACGCGCGACGCCGGCCATGTCACCGCCACGGTTAGGTCACCGGAGCAACTCCGGCCGCCAGCACAGTAAACCCTAGCTCCTCTACCGTCAGATCTGTTTTCAACGGCCTAGATTAGATCTAGTTAAGTGAACCGGTACGCCCAGTCAGCAGCCAAGTCAGCGCCAACTCGGATCTGTCAGCCAATCAGGATACGCCGCGTGGACAAGCATTTCTGGATTTTCTGGATTTAGATTTAATCTGTCTGTTTTGCAGAAAAACCCCTACACCTTAGTTTTATCATATCTTTTTAACCTTTGGGCCAAATTCAAATATTTTTATATATTTGAAATCCTTAGAACCAGTAGAATCTTTCTGGCGTTTTAGTTTTCTGTTTTGACAAGTTTAAATTTATTTGAATTTCAAATGTGAAATTTGAGTAAATTTGTCATAACTTTAGTTTAAAATTAGCTTTTTGAGTAAATCCATTTGGGTTAGTTTAGTGTTGAAGCCCTCTGTCCAGTAGGACCAACCCCTTATTTTTGTAGTTATTTTTCTTAACATTAGTATTTATTTTGTGTTTATTCCCTTTTGGGAATTGTTTTATGTTGCTTTTATAATAAAATTTGTTTTAAATGCATTTTGACCTCATGCATACTTTCACAAATCAGAAAACTTAGTGTAGTAATTTTCTTGTGATTTTAGATGCATTTCATGCATAGCATATTTTGTTGTATTGTTATTTTTATTATATTGTTATTATTGTTTTGTATGTTTATGTCTGGCTTGTTTTATTTGTTAGACCTTTCGGAGAGACCCGGGAATTTTACCAATTGTTGCTCCTACTCCTCCTGCTGCCAAGGCAAGTGGCACACTTGCATACTTTTCGTCCTATTATTTTGATATATGCATTGTTGTAGCTTTTACTTAGAAAATTTTGCATGATAGGTTATTAGTATTACTATGCTATGCTAGACCTGTTAGTAGTTTTCCAAATATTTCCTAAGTGTCTAGTACCTACTTGATAACTTAGTAGAATAGGAAAAATGCAGTGCTAAAGGTTTTATATGAAAGGTAAATAAAATTCTACTAAGTAATGAACTACCTGGGTGGGTGGTTGGTTTAAAGCAATTCCCCATACGTGGGAGGATGAATTGTAGAAGAGGGTGATTCCCTACTTTGGGAGGAAGGATCATACGTGGTCCCCTGACTTAGGAGGATGAATCACACTTGCGGAAAGCCACCCAGGATCAAAGGGATTTGAAGTTACTCCAAGAGAAGATTGCCTCCAGTGCAGCCATTAGTCATATGGGCTCTGTCTTGATCAACTAAGTTGCGTGGACTCATCCCGGCTTGACAGGTGGTGGTAGAGGTTTGTAGGTGGAGCGCGTCAGGCCGGTATGGGATGGGAAAATGCTTCTGAAAGATCTCGTCTTAACCTTCTTCTTTTCCCCGGAACACCAATGGAGTGTGAGGGATAGTTTGGGTTGGTTAAGTCTAATGGTGAAAGTGCACAACCTCTGCAGAGTGTCAAACTAAGTACTTAGCCGTGTCCCCGGTTATGGACAACTATTAGCAGCTGATCAAGGACGTCAACGGAGGATCCCAACATTCCAATTTCTCTAAGTTAAAACTTGATGGGTGAACCAGGGTAGTTGAGACAATGGTTGTCATACCATACTTGTCTCGTTCAGGTAAAAGAAATTTTTTTGAAAAGAGATAGGAAAAATTTGCTTTATGCAAATCAGCCTTCAAACTCCACAAGCCAAATATGCATATAGGTTACTAGAGTTGTTCCAATATGAGTCCACAAAGTGTCACTTGCCAGTTCCATTTTTATGGTTCTGACCCACCTTGTTGATATCTTTTATCAGGTTGTTCTGACGATGAGTGAGGTTTCGTTAAGGGTTTCGAGTCTGCAACCAACATGTTTTCGCCTGTGGCTACATGAAGATTGGGACTCCATGCAATAATTTTTGTCTTCCGCTGTTATTTTGTTTATGCTAGCTTCGAGCTATGCAAAGTTGTAATGGAATATTTTAAGTCTGGATCATTTGTGTAATAAATTGATACAATGTTGTGGTATTCATCGTAAACTGTGTGTGCAAACGATTCGATCCAGGGATTTGCACTATACACAGGGATCTTGCCTATTTTTAAGTGCAGGTCCGCTACAGATGGTATCAGAGCACTGTGTTGCCTGTAGGTTCGAAACCCTAGGATTGGTTAGAAGTAAGAAAGCCCATAGGACTAAAAGTTATTTTCTCTTCGTCCAAAAACTTTTCCTAATATCATCCTTGTAATCATCTTGTCTAAATTGCTTTCTAAGTATCTTCTCTTGTTTTAGATGACCACCCTCATGGAAGCCATCAAGAAAGGACCAGTGATGACCATGACTCTGCAATGTGAGACTGAGTTCCCAAGAGCACTCAAGGATAACATGAAGAGCTTGGGATTTGAAGGAGAAGCTGTATACAAAGGATTTCCTTTCCTGGGTGAAGGTCAAGAATACTGGTGGGTGCAACTCCATTTGTACAAAAGCAAAGACGATGACCACAAGACTGAAGGATGCTGCATGTTCACCAACCCAATAATTCACACATCTTTCTTTGATTCAGCAAGAAGTGCAGCATGGGAGGCCATCGAGTACCTTGGAGCAAGACTTCATTTTAGACTTCACAACACCCAGAAGTACCTTGACGAACTCAAGAAAATCGGTGAAGAACTCGATGCACTAAAGAAGGAGATAGATTAGACCACCATTTCATTAGAATAACAACCCCGATGGTGTATTGACCTACCAACTTGTGGTATGGCAGTACTGCCGCTTTTGGTTTTTCAAAACCTTGGTGTGTTCTTCCTTTCCAAACGACTAGTTCATTTCTATCAAAAAGTTGGTGTTGAACTTTTGATTGATTGTTGTTATTGGTGTTACTTGTTTGTATGGGTAGGAGTATTTCTCATAGATCTGTCTATCTTTGCTCATCTATGCTAAAACCCCACAGATGCCTCCTCGACGTGATCCCAACAACAACAACAACAACACCGATGCCATGCTTCAACAGATGATCGCAGCGCAGACTCAGCTGATGACTATGATGGCTCAATTCATGGCAAATCAGAATGCGCCGCCACCACCACCTCCACCACCGCCACCACCTCCTCCTCAAGTGGACAGGCTTGAAAGATTTCTGAAGTTAAGGCCTAACAAGTTCTCTTCTGCTACTGAGCCTATTGTGGCAGATGATTGGTTGCGCTCTGTGCACAAGGACTTGGTGACTTGTGAGTGCACCGACGCTGAGAAGGTAAGGTTCACTGCTCATTTGTTGGAGGGACCAGCAGCACAATGGTGGGAAAATTATCAAATCACCCACCCTCTGAATGGCTTGACTTGGGAAACATTCAAGGAAGGCTTCCGTAATGCTCATATCTCTTCGGGCATTATGAACTTGAAGAAGGAAGAATTCCGAAGCCTGAGACAGGGAAACAGGTCACTCAAGGAGTATATGGACGACTTCTACTCGTTGTCTCGTTATGCTCCTGAAGACATTGACACTGATGCCAAGAGGAAGGAAAAATTCCTCAAGGGACTGTGCGATGAACTGAAAATTCCTCTGACAGTTGCATATGCACCAAACTATCAGGCCCTCCTAGATCAAGCAATCACACTGGAGGATAACATCAAGAAGGCAGAGGACAGGAAGAGGAAGCACAGTGGCAGTAAGTACAACTCAGAAGGCGTTAAGAAGAAACAACATATTCATGGGAACAGTGGAGGGCACCACAACCACAAGAATGGGAATGGCCACAATCACAATGGCCATAATCATAATAATGGAAGCAATGGTGGAAATGGTGAATACAAGGATAAGAACCACAATGGGAACCACAACGGTCAGAATCATCACCATCATGCAGGCAAGAAGGATCTTAGTCACATAAAGTGCTATAAGTGCAAGCAGATGGGACACTATTCCAGCGACTGTCCCGAAAAGAAGACTGAGGAAGCTGCCAAGCCAAATCCTTTTGACAAGGGATATGTGAACCATGTCCATGTGGAAGGAGCCTACAATGAGCCTGGTATGGAAAATGGTACATTCTATTCAAGCATTCAGTTTGAAGTTTGACATTTTAAACTACCAACAAAAATTTCTTTTAAGGGTGGTAGCCCACCTAGTTGTCAAAACCCAGAGTTTTCAAACCCATTCTTCTAGCCTCTCCGAATCTCGGGACGAGATTCTTTTTAAGGGTGGTAGTATGTAACATCCCAAGATTTTCAAATTTTTGAAAATTTAGAAAGATCAAAAACTTTTTGAAAATTTTAATTATTTTGTTTTGGAAATCCAAAAACCTTGCATGCATGCATCATTCTCTTGCTTGGTTGCATTTAATTTGCCAAAAGTTGGAATTCTATTTCCACTTTAATCCCTATTTGAGAAAATGTCATAAAGGGCCTGTTATGCTCTATATAATATTTTGGTTTCTATGATTTTATTTGATGGCCAAGTATAGTGCCAAAGTGTTCTGTTTAGAATAAGCTTTATAAAAAGTATTTTATCAAATTAATTGGAAAAGATTTGATTTTATTTTGACTTGGGAAAATATCACCAATTACCATGTAATATGCCAAGGGTATTTGTGGTAAATTATTTTGGGTAAAAATAACATAAATGAGTTTATCATGGTTTATAATCAATGATATTACTCATACTAATTCTTGGGATTTTATTTGAGTTCAAAAATATTTTATAAAAGCCTATTTGTTATTTTGACATAAAGGTGTCAATTATGCAAATACTCCATAATTGAATTTTTTTTTTAAAATAAAATATTATGGAAAAGGTTCTAAAGTATTTAAAAGGATTATTTTGATTTTACTAAATTATTCAAATTGGTTTGAACCAATTTGAACTATTATTTCAAAAGTTATATGTATTTCTGAAAACAGAAAATAGAAAATAAGAAAGGTTTTCAAAAAAAAATAGGAAAGGGCCACCTCGGCCAGGACGGCCCAATCCAGCCCGGCATCGTCCTCGCATGCGTGGCCCAACAGCACCCGCGCAGCAGCCCGTCACTGCCCCGGCCTTTTCTTTTTCTCTCCCCCGCTGACTACCCGGCCCCACCCGTCAGGCCACGTCACGGATGACGTCAGCCCTTCTTCCCCAAATCACGCCCGCGACCACGTCCATGAACGGCCGAATCAATCAAATTGATTCCGGGCGTTTAAGACCGAAATCACCGCGGCCGTGCACCTCTACTTAATCCCCTCCCCGTCCTCTCTCGATTGCCCCCGAAAGCACCCACAAAGAGCCCCCAGGCCGCCCGAATTCGAGCTTGGAAGTCCGCCTCGGCCGCCGGCGAGTTCTCCTTTTTCCGGCGAGATCCGACGACCCCGCGCCCTGCCTCTACCCCCTTTTTCCTTCTTTGTCTCGTGCGCATCATTTTGACATCATTTGGTAATTTCTCCGCCCGCAGAACGCCGTGTCCGTCCTCGACCGACGACCACCGCCGCAGGAGCCAAGTACGGCGAGGAATTGCCGGCGAACCGGAGCTCCACGGCGACGACCCCCTCGCCACTGCGTCCGCCTCGACGTCCTGCATCCCTCGGTAACGAAAACCCTCTCCCTCTCTTCCTCTATTCACCGGAACGCGCGACGCCGGCCATGTCACCGCCACGGTTAGGTCACCGGAGCAACTCCGGCCGCCAGCACAGTAAACCCTAGCTCCTCTACCGTCAGATCTGTTTTCAACGGCCTAGATTAGATCTAGTTAAGTGAACCGGTACGCCCAGTCAGCAGCCAAGTCAGCGCCAACTCGGATCTGTCAGCCAATCAGGATACGCCGCGTGGACAAGCATTTCTGGATTTTCTGGATTTAGATTTAATCTGTCTGTTTTGCAGAAAAACCCCTACACCTTAGTTTTATCATATCTTTTTAACCTTTGGGCCAAATTCAAATATTTTTATATATTTGAAATCCTTAGAACCAGTAGAATCTTTCTGGCGTTTTAGTTTTCTGTTTTGACAAGTTTAAATTTATTTGAATTTCAAATGTGAAATTTGAGTAAATTTGTCATAACTTTAGTTTAAAATTAGCTTTTTGAGTAAATCCATTTGGGTTAGTTTAGTGTTGAAGCCCTCTGTCCAGTAGGACCAACCCCTTATTTTTGTAGTTATTTTTCTTAACATTAGTATTTATTTTGTGTTTATTCCCTTTTTGGGAATTGTTTTATGTTGCTTTTATAATAAAATTTGTTTTAAATGCATTTTGACCTCATGCATACTTTCACAAATCAGAAAACTTAGTGTAGTAATTTTCTTGTGATTTTAGATGCATTTCATGCATAGCATATTTTGTTGTATTGTTATTTTTATTATATTGTTATTATTGTTTTGTATGTTTATGTCTGGCTTGTTTTATTTGTTAGACCTTTCGGAGAGACCCGGGAATTTTACCAATTGTTGCTCCTACTCCTCCTGCTGCCAAGGCAAGTGGCACACTTGCATACTTTTCGTCCTATTATTTTGATATATGCATTGTTGTAGCTTTTACTTAGAAAATTTTGCATGATAGGTTATTAGTATTACTATGCTATGCTAGACCTGTTAGTAGTTTTCCAAATATTTCCTAAGTGTCTAGTACCTACTTGATAACTTAGTAGAATAGGAAAAATGCAGTGCTAAAGGTTTTATATGAAAGGTAAATAAAATTCTACTAAGTAATGAACTACCTGGGTGGGTGGTTGGTTTAAAGCAATTCCCCATACGTGGGAGGATGAATTGTAGAAGAGGGTGATTCCCTACTTTGGGAGGAAGGATCATACGTGGTCCCCTGACTTAGGAGGATGAATCACACTTGCGGAAAGCCACCCAGGATCAAAGGGATTTGAAGTTACTCCAAGAGAAGATTGCCTCCAGTGCAGCCATTAGTCATATGGGCTCTGTCTTGATCAACTAAGTTGCGTGGACTCATCCCGGCTTGACAGGTGGTGGTAGAGGTTTGTAGGTGGAGCGCGTCAGGCCGGTATGGGATGGGAAAATGCTTCTGAAAGATCTCGTCTTAACCTTCTTCTTTTCCCCGGAACACCAATGGAGTGTGAGGGATAGTTTGGGTTGGTTAAGTCTAATGGTGAAAGTGCACAACCTCTGCAGAGTGTCAAACTAAGTACTTAGCCGTGTCCCCGGTTATGGACAACTATTAGCAGCTGATCAAGGACGTCAACGGAGGATCCCAACATTCCAATTTCTCTAAGTTAAAACTTGATGGGTGAACCAGGGTAGTTGAGACAATGGTTGTCATACCATACTTGTCTCGTTCAGGTAAAAGAATTTTTTTTGAAAAGAGATAGGAAAAATTTGCTTTATGCAAATCAGCCTTCAAACTCCACAAGCCAAATATGCATATAGGTTACTAGAGTTGTTCCAATATGAGTCCACAAAGTGTCACTTGCCAGTTCCATTTTTATGGTTCTGACCCACCTTGTTGATATCTTTTATCAGGTTGTTCTGACGATGAGTGAGGTTTCGTTAAGGGTTTCGAGTCTGCAACCAACATGTTTTCGCCTGTGGCTACATGAAGATTGGGACTCCATGCAATATTTTTTGTCTTCCGCTGTTATTTTGTTTATGCTAGCTTCGAGCTATGCAAAGTTGTAATGGAATATTTTAAGTCTGGATCATTTGTGTAATAAATTGATACAATGTTATGGTATTCATCGTAAACTGTGTGTGCAAACGATTCGATCCAGGGATTTGCACTATACACAGGGATCTTGCCTATTTTTAAGTGCAGGTCCGCTACAAATAAAGAGAAAATAATTGGTTTAGTGACAAGGGTTGTTTAGCACCCTATTATGTCAAAACAAAATATTTAAACCAAAATTTATTTTTAAAGGTTCAAAGCAAGATTTTTATATGCAATAAAACATGATGCTTATGAATGAATGCATGCTTATGCATTTTTGGAAAATTGGGATGTTACAATTATTCTTGCTGAAATTTGGAGCAAATCCTCTCTGGTATGTGACTCCTACACTCCTCCAATTAGAATCTTGAATGGTTTTGTATAAGTTGAGTATTTTGCTGTTGTTTATGACTTTGAATATGAACTTGCATGCTTGATTTGTAGCTTGTAGGAATAGTCTGATGCACTTCCTATATTTTATTTTCAAGTTTTATGAGGTTTGTTGAAAAATTTCAGAAAAGGAAGAACATGCCTAAGTTCAATTTAGGTGGGATCTTTAAGAAGAAGGAGCCCTCTTCTCGTCGAGAAACGAGAGGGTCAAGTTCTAATGCACCAATGAGGCCTTCATATAATGAAGATTTGGAGCCACTTGGTGTTATTGTGCTTGCTCGAGAGGCGGATGTGCGTTCATCGGTATACCCATGTTATGAATTTCTACAAGCTGCAGGTATACACGATGAATTTGCTAGTCTTGTCACTAATGCATCGTTGACTAATATTGTATTAGTGGAGAGGCCCCAATATCTTGAGCTCACTAACATCTTTGTGCAAAGCTTTAATTTCAATGATGATCCATATCACCCTAGTGTGGAGTTCATGCTATATGAGCGACCTTGTAGAATGCCTTTGTCTGATTTTTGCAGCGCTTTAGGAGTGAGGAACTCAGGGCTCACAGGCAAGATGAACACGCAGCCCCAGTACCCCTCAAGGAGCTCTATGCCGGAATCTGTCATGATGATTGGAGAGACTCTACGCATGCAAAATTTGGGAGCATTCAGTTTCCAGCTGTGAGGTATTTGGGCTATGTCATTGCTCGTTGTATCCTTCCCCGGGATAACACAAGTAACATGACTAGTCTTGATCTTGCTATTCTTGCCGCCGCAATTAATTGTGATGAAACTTATAACATTGGCGCTCTTATTGCTTGTCGTCTTAGCATTAACAAGGTTAGAGGGCCTATTTATGGAGGCATTATTGCTTCGATCATGCTTGCTACTGCCATGCTTCCTCCTAGAGAGGATGATCTAGAGTTGGATTTTATTAGGCTTAATCTTGCTGCAATGAAAACTCACCACTATGTCACTTATGATTCCACTTTGGAGAATTTGCAGTACAGGTTATTATTTTGTTTTGATCTGGATAACCCTCGCTTTGTGAGATTACCTGCTCCTGCTTTGTTTGACACTATTGCTAGGGACGGATATTCATTTCCCGAGGAGGTGCTGGATGAGTACCTCCCATCATTAGTCCCTGAGGAGGAGCCGCAGTAGTGGCAGCCACAGACAGGCGCCAACTGGGGCGTGCCGCCGCCGTGGTAGATGGATCCCACTTAGGCCAAAAGCCTAAGCTTGGGGGAGTATGTATTTCTCACCGACATCTTTTTATTTCGTTCACTCAACTATCATATGTCGGTGTCTTCGTTATTCCTTTGTATATTCATTAGTTTTCTTTTTGCTTTCTTTTCGCTCTTTTCAATTTGCTCAGTCGCCTTAGTTGTTCTTTTTGTTTATTAATCAAAAACCCAAAAATATTTCCTCTTTGTTTGCCTCTTCTTTCTCATAATCAAAAAGACCAAAAATATTTTCTTTTGTTTCTTTTTCGTTTGTTTTCTACTTCGTTTTTAGTCGCTTCTTCCCAAATTGAAAACAGCAAAAAGATTTCTCTTCTATTTCTGCGCTATTCCTTTCGCTATTCAAAAAACACAAAAATATTTTCTCGTCTTCTTTGTTTTGTAGTTGTTTCAGAGTTCAACCTATGTTTGTGACGACACTTGCACATTTTTATTATTTCCATATCTTTCGGTTGTGCAAGCATCTATGCAATAATGATGACATTTGGCGACGCGGATTTGATGAGGAAATTCGGAATGAACTCTATTTTTTTTCATTTTTGTACAGATGCTTATCCTCATGCTCATGTTTTAGTTTGCTATGTTAGAATGTTGCGTAGATGATATTACTTAGTTTTATGGATTCCTATGCTTAGCCTCAGCTTGTTAAGAGTGGATAATTTGTCATGTAGATGTGAGCATGTTTTGCATTGTTTATAACATGGTATGGTGAAGTGAGATCCTCCTCCAAAAGATTTATTTGGATTGACTTGGCACATGTTCACACATGTAAAAGACTAAAAATAAAGTCGGTTAAGCCTTGACGGTTTATTGTGCTTAGAATTGTAGTATCACTCTTATGCTTTATTCATTGATTGATTTTGTCGCAAAGCATGATTATGACAGTAGTGCTCTTGATCGGTCGCTCCCGAGTCTTTTGCTAGCCTCCATTTGCACTGGGTGTAATTGTCCATCTGTGCATCCATTTTCCTTAAGCCAAAGTATTCCATTTGAGTCCACTATATCTTCCTACATATGGTATTTCACCGCCATTCCAAGTAAATTTGTCATGTGCTACCTTTAAATCATTCAAAAAAATGCTTCTTTTTATGTCTCTGTTTTTAGCTCATGAGAAAGCAGTAGAGGGCTAGATATAACTTGTGACAAGCAAGGTCATTTCCCCCTTTTCACCCGCTGTTGATGGATTACGTCTTCACTTGAATCAACCCGAGAGCAGCTTAAGCAAAATATAAATATAACTCACCATTCTCCTCCGCGCAATGCAAAATCTGAGAAATCAGCTCAAACATTGGACAGTGGTGAAACCAAGAAGAAAGAGGAGCGTACTCGCTCCTCTAAAAAACCAGCTGCTCTCACAAGTCTAAAAGCCTTGCTTGTTATGAGGGACTAGATAGCCTCTCTGTTGTGAAATCATTGACGAAAGCATGCATCTCTCAAAACTGTTTTACTTCTGCTTATAAAAATAAAAAGCTCTAGCACATGATTAATCCCTGCTTCCCTGTGCGAAGGGCCTTTCTTTTATATATTCATGTTGAGTCATCACCCTTCTTTGAGCACCAACTTATAGAGCATTGCTGTCATTCTGAGTATAACGTACTTTGTCCCAAAGTTTTAATGATTGGAGCATGATTGAGATACTTCTCAATTCTGATAACTTTACATCTAGTCACCGTTTAATGTCTCAAGAGGTGCCCGGCATTTATGTTTTGCCCCACAAAAGGGGCAAGCGAGAGATCACTTTACCATGCCTAGTTATATGCATTGCATCAGTGCTATTTGTTTGCATGTTTAAATTATTACTTGTTAGCATATTGTGAGTTTTGCATAAGTCTCCATAATTGCTTTAGTTCTATTGTTTTTGTAACTTCTCTCTTGTGCTTATTAAAATACTGATCATGGTTTAAACTTCTATGCTCTAAATGAAGCAAATGTGTTTGTCAAAGTTTCTTTTATCGCATCCAGTTTGTCAACTGAATTGCTTGAGGACAAGAAATAAGCTAAGCTTGGGGGAGCTGATACGTCGCAAACGTATCTACTTTTCCAAACACTTTGCTATTGTTTTGCCTCTGATTATTAATGAATTTGTTTGGAACCAACCCGAACTGACAATGTTTTCAGCAGAATTGCATTTGGTGTCTTTCTTTTGTGCAGGATTCAGAAGTTCGCGGAAAATTCTAGAAAAATTATAAAAAGTATTTTTGAGGGAAAAGAGCCACGGAGCCATAAGACCGCGAGAGGGGGGACACCCCAGGAGCAAGGGCGGGTCCCACCCGCGGGTGGGGTCCAGGCCGCGGCAGGAGGCCGCCCCTGCCCCTGGGACCTCGCCTCTCGACCCCCCTTTGCTTATAAGCCCCCTTTCGACCTAAAAACGCAAGCCCCCGAACACTTTTTCCAGAAACCTTACGGAGCTCCGCCGCCATCACGAACCCTAAATTCGGGGTCCAGGATCGCTGTTCCGGCACCTTGCCGGAGTGGAGATCGCCGCCATCATCACCGCCAACGCCTCTCCATCAACCATCCATGTCGTACCCCTCCATGTGTGAGTAGTTCCCTGCTGTAGGCAAGGGGATGGAAGGGATTGAATAAGATTGCTCATGTAATTCGATGCCAAATTGTTAGGGCACAATGCCTAGTATCCTCTATTTGTGTTAATCATTGTTGGTGCAACTAGTTATGCTTAATGCTTGTCACTTTGGGCCCGGGTGCCATGTTTTCAGATCTGAACACTTATGTTTGCATGAGTATAATTGTTGTTTGGATCCTATCTACTAGTTGTATGCACTTGTTGTCAACCGGAACCGGAGACCCCGAGTGACAGAAATGGGGACATCGATGGGAATGGTTGGCAACTCGAGGGTTACATGTATTCATTGTGTGTTAATGCTTTGATCCGGTGTTCTATTAAAAGGAACACCTTAATTGCCATTTGTTCCTTAATTGGCCTGGTTGAAACCGGATGGCAGGACAAAAGATGCCATGCAAGTTCTTATTGCAAGCACGTACGGCTAAATTAGGAATACATGCCATGCAAGTTTATATATTTATTTGCTTCGTGCTTAGTTATGTTCATTTCATGAGCGATCTTATTCATGCAACGCCCGTCTATCTGTCCCTATGCCTACGGTGTTTTAATCCCGCTGTTTACAATCATTACTTTTACCGTTATCATTGCTGTCTTTATTTTACTACTGCTGTTACCATTCTACTGCTGCCATCAAATCACTGTTACTACTGATAAATTGCTTCGAGAGAAATCCTTTTCAGGTGTGGTTGAATTGACAACTCAACTGCTAAGGCTTATAAATATTCTTTGGCTCCCCTTGTGTCGAATCAATAAATTAGGGTCAAACTACCCGCAAAGACTGTTGCGATCCCCTACACTTGTGGGTCATCAAGCTCGGAATCGTATTTGGAAAAATCCTCTAGGGGTTAGGTTTTTTGTCTCAACGAATATAGAGTCCGAAGGGCGTCGTGAGGGGGTGCCCGAGGGGCAGGGCGGCCCCCACCCACGACCAGTAGGAGAGCCGCGGCTAGTACCCGCCTGCCCTCTGTGGGCCTCCCATTGGACTGTCCTTCTGGCTCCGAGTGTTTTTCATCATGTTTGATTTTCCGTAAAATTTTAAGATTTTTACGAGGACTTTCATTTTTCAGCATTTTCTGTAATTGACAAACAAAATAAACAGAAACTGGCACTAGGCACTGGGTTAATAGGTTAGTCCAGTAAGTTCTATAAAACCATAGTCAAAACATGTAGCAATGGTATAAAATAAGCATGGAACAATAAAAAATTACAGATACGTTTGACACGTATCAGCATCCCCAAGCTTAATTCCTACTCGTCCTTGAGTAGGTGAATGATAACCAAATAATTTTTGAAGTGATCCATTGCTACATGTGTCAAAAGTGATCCAATACAATTATTTATAGTTGATCTCGAGCAGACAATAATGATTAACACATACTAGTTACCAAGTTAGAAACTTTTCTTGAATAGGTGTGTTGCGAACATGGAACCATACATAAGGTTTAGAAAGAAGAAGTGCAAATTATGTCTCCAATGTGAAGCATCAATCGTTCTACAAAGCATCAAGTAATCATTCATGAAATAGTCAAGATCCAGTCAAGTGATCTAATTCACTTCCTTCCCGCATCAACTGTTTCGAAGTCTACTCAACTAATGCACGTGAGACTTAAGTTTTGGCGCCAACAGGTTATGGCAAAGAGAATAATGATGGGGATTTGGAAGGTCAAAAATAAAGGCTCAAACAGTGGAAATGGTAACCACAAGACAAGAGGAAGTCTCGTAGTTGAAAGAGGAGTAGTGATTGCCATACAACGGATGCACATAGAGCTATAAGTATATGAAAGCTCTCCAATGGAACTAGTGGGGTGCATCCAATTTGCTTTCTAATGACGACCTAGAGCTCACTTGAGTAGGCTCATTCTTGGAATATGCAATCCAAGTTCTATAATGAAAAGATCCCCACATAGTTATGCAAGTAAAACATGAGAACTCTCAAAACTGAAATGCGGGTGCTCACATGAGCACAAGTGTGGAATAAGGGATAGTAGTGATGCTCCCTCTTTTTTTTACTTGATGGCCTCCATGGCTCATTCTAATTTTCTCTCATTTGGCCTCTTGGGCTCTTTTTCTTTTCTTTTTCTTTTTATCTTTTTTATTTTTATTTTATCCTCTCCTTTATCGAACATTGATACGTCTCCGACGTATCTATAATTTTGATATTCCATGCTTGATTATATATCACTGCCACATGTTTTTATAATGTTTTTATATCATTTTGGCATGATTTATGGAACTAACCTATTAACAAGATGCCCCAGTGTCAGTTCCTGTTTTCTGCTGTCTTTTTGTTTCAGAAAAGTTGTTATGTGAAGTTTCTCGGAACGCGCTGAAAATTTACGTGATTTATTTCCAAGTTGAAACAAAGACGAAATCCGAAGGACGCCCAAAGGGGAGGCTCCCAGCCTCCAGACGCCCTCCAGGCGTGGCCTAGGGCCACGCCTGGGGCCCACCTGGCGCCGTCCTTCGTCGCCTCGAGTCGCCTCTTCGCCTATAAATTGGTCTTCGCCCCGAAAACCCTAAGTGACCCGATCATATTTTCTAGAAGACGTCCGAGGCCACCGCCATCTCCAACCCTAGTTCGGGAGGGTTCTACAGCTCTTTCCGGCACCATGCCAGAGAGGGGAATCGACACCGGAGGCACCTACACCACCATGCCTGCCTCCGTAGTGATGCATGAGTAGTCCACCACGGGACTACGGGTCCATAGCATTAGCTAGATGGTTGTCTCTCCTCCTTGTACTCCATTGCTTAGATCTTGTGAGCTGCCTATCATAATCAAGATTATATTATCTGTAACTACTACATGATTGTGTTTGCATGGATCCGATGAATTGTGGAAGTCATTACTTTTGTTCATCTATGTGTTGTGATTTATCTATGATCTTGCATGCTCTCCGTTGCTAGTGGATGCTTTGGCCAAGTAATTATTAGTGTTGTATGAGGGAGTATTTATGCTAGATAGTGGGTTCATGCCTCTCTTGTCTGAGCTCGGGTTGACAGAAACAATTAAGACAAGAGATGTGCTGTTGCCACTAGGGAGAAAACAGCGGTGTGATTTTCTTGTGTTATTTACATTGCTTACATTACGTACTTTTCTTATTGCAATGATCTATTGCTTGCCACTTAATACTTTTGGGTGACATGCTGGATAGCGATCCTGGAGTGGATTATTAGTCATAGATGCAGTTGGATAATGGTCTATATATTTTGACGTAATGCCCATTAGATGAAACGGCGAACTATATTGTTTTATGATAGCCTTGTTGTGCACCCACAATTCTGTCAATTGCCATGCTGTAATTTGTTTACCCATCATGTATATCTTCTGGAGAGACACCGCTAGTGAACTGTGGATCCGGTCCTATTTTCCTACATTGTTTACAACCGTTTTAATAGCTTTTCATCATCATTTTCTCGCTGTTCATAATTCACTCTCATCATATTTTACATCCACACATTTAATTCTTTGTGTTCAGCAAGCCGGAGAGATTGACAACCTCTCTGTTTCGTTGGGGCAAAGTAGTTTGTTTGTGATTGTGTGCAGGTCCACGTCAATTGTTGTAAACGGCGCCGTTGACACCTTGCTAAGCCTTCTCCAAGTCCTACTGGATCTGACAACCTTGGTTTTGTAATCAAGGGAAAACTGCTTCTGTAGTGCATCATACCTTCCTCTTGGGGTTCCCCAGCGAACGTGTGATCCACGTCATCAAGCTTCTTTTTTGGCGCCGTTGTTGGAGACTTGGAAGCTTAAGCTAGGGGAGTTTCACACATACTTTCACTTTACTTTGTTATTGTCTTGCTTAGTATATTTTGTTAGTCTTGTTTTGCCTTTCGTTTGCTCTAAAACTGAAAAACACAAAAAAATTAAAAATTCCAGCAAGTTTTCTTTTTTGGTTTGTATGATTTTATTGCTTGTTGTAGTCATGGGGCTTTTACCTGAATTTGCTATTAAATACATAAAGGTAGGGAGTGGTTCCATCATTGGTAAAGACAATATTGAAGAATTCCTTAATCACATTAATAGTCTTTATGATCTAAATGAAAAATCTCTGGTGGAACTTACTCATGACTATAAGGTTGATGTAGTTTCTCTGGTGGGAAAATTAGAAGCTAGGTTTATTAACCTTCATCCTACAATTCAACAATTATTCTTTAAACTTGAAAGTATTGAGAAGGGGAAGATAAAGATTTCTTGCTTAAAACCTTGCTTATACAATTTGATGATATTGCTAGAGAAGCTAGAAAGATTTTTGCCCATTATAATATGCTGGGATGTAGCCTTAATATTAAGCATACCCTTAAAAATTTTGAAACTAAAAGGATAAAGTATGAGGGTAAAACCAAACGTGAAAAGGAACTAAAAATACCCATACCATTTAAGCTCATAGCAATTCATGAGGCTCTAGAAAAGAATTTTGATTGGGTTGTTCCTGAAAATCCTTTTGATGAAAGAAGTCGACCAAAAGGTAGTGATAGGGGAAATTCTGAACCTTCCATAAGTAAAATACAATGTATCTATGAAAGATTTTCCAACCTTTCTTTGGATGATACTATTGATAAAACTTGAATTTGCCCTTTCTGCCTAGCTAAAAGGCGTTAAAGAAAAGCACTTATAGGAGGCAACCCATTTTATTTTACCTTCTATTTCTTTTTGGTTTCTTTGAGTTTTTGTGTGATGTTACTTCTGTAACAACTAACTTGTATATTTTTGTTTTGGTTTTTGGTGCTAAGAATAGCCTCTAAAGAGAGGAAGACTAATTTGGAGTTTGTTGTCTAGAAACAGATTAATGTTCTTCACTGTTCGTAAATCCAAAAAATCATAGAACGTAATCTGTGGCTGAAAATTTTTGAATGCAAGCATCAGGGTTTTGTCTACCTTTTTCTAGTTTTAATTTTTCTGATTGGAGGTCCAGAAGTTCCCAAACAAAATTCATCTTTACAATCTGTTCTATTTTTGACAGATTCTGTCCTTAGTTTTGCATTGCTTCTTTTACGGACAGAGTGAAACTTTTTCAAAGCAAGAGCTTTACTTAGACCTTTGTGACAGTAGCTAATGTTGTAAAAAAATAAGTTCATGATATGTGCTTTGGAACTGAAGGAAGATATTGTTTTGTGGACTAACCCCTCTAATGAAGTTGCTATAAGTTTTGCGTGAAGAAAGTTTTCAAGTATCCAAGTGCGAGGTGATGAAGGAAGATCAAGAAGGCATAAAAGCCTAAGCTTGGGGATGCTCTCCATGGACCCTCCTCTGAAATATTCAAGAAGTCACAAGCTTCTAAGCTTGGGTATGCCTTGGGCATCCCCTTCTTCATCAACAATCATCGGTTTCTCTTATGGTACTATATTTTTATTACTTTACACATTATGTGCTGTTCTTGGAGTGTCAATTTGTTTTTACTTTCAGTTTGTTTGTGTTTTGTTCTCTGGTCTTTGCAATAATTTGGATCCGTGCATGCTTGTTTGGGAGAGAGACACGCTCCGCTTTTTCATTATACACTCATGTTCTTCACTTATATGTGTTGAGTGTTTAGCCTTTGTTATTTTGCTTCCAGCGCTTGTTTTCAAGCATCTCTTGTTCAGAGTTGTTAGATTTTGTAGTTAGTAAGTATTTCCCTTGTTGTTTCACCCTTTTAGTTTTGTTTAAATAAGTTTATTGGTGTTTGGTTGAGTGGAAATTATCATGTAGGAAGTGTAAAAAGTGCTGCTTAATCTTGTAAATCATTGTCTTGAATCTTTGGCACTTGTCAATTGTTTAGAGATATGAAGTAGATTAATGCTTAAACTTGTGGATCATCTAGTAATAATAGATCAGTAAAGAACTACTGTAAAGCTTTAAAATTGTGGTGCTTGTCCTGCTTGGTAGTTCTCAAAGTCTAGATATTCTTTTTGCAAAGAGTTGGTTTGGCTAACAAGGTAGATGGTGTGAAGTCCAGTGGTTATGCATGATGTATATCTATAGTCATTCATTGAACCAAGTTGATATTATGTGTTTGCTTGATATCCTTCTAAGCCAAAAATTCCGTACTGAGAGGGAATACTTCTCGTGCATCCAACTCCCTGAGCCAAATATCTTTGCTATTTGTGTCCACCATACCTATCTACATGTGGTATTTCCCTGCCACTCCAAGTAATTTTTCATGTGCTATCTTTAAACTTTTAAAATTCTCCTTTTTGTGCCTCTATTTTTAAGCTCATGAGGAAGCAGTAGGAAGCTAGATATAACCTGTGACAAGCAAGGTCATTTCCCCCCTTTCACCCGGTGTTGATGGTTCACGTCCTCACTTGAATTTGACCCGAGAGCGGCTTAAGAAAAATATAAATATAACTCACCATTCTCCTCCGCGCAATGAAAACCTGAGAAATCAGTCAAACATTGGTTAGTGGTGAAACCAAGGAGAAAGAGGAGTGACCTCATTCCTCTAAAACTAGCCGCTCTCAAAAGTCTAAAAGCCTTGCTTGAAATGGGGGACTAGCTAGTTTCTTTACTGTGAAGTCGTTGACAAAAGCATGCATATCTCAAAATTGTTTTACTTCTGTCAAAAATAAAAATAATAATAAAAAGCTCTAGCACATGACTAATCCCTGCTTCCCTCTGCGACGGGCCTTTATTTTACTTTTATGTTGAGTCAGTCTTCCTCTTCCTTCTTAACCCCTCAAGCAATCACTTGGTATCAACTTTTGTTCATGTTATCTTTGTGTCTAACTGTGAAAACTTTGTATTGACTTTATCTTGAGATAAAAAAGTTGCAAGTTGAAGCCTTTTGTTGAAAACTTAAATCTTCCTTTGTGTTGGCCAAACTCCTTTGCCGAAATAATATTGCTGTGTGAGATATCAATCATTGTCAAGTGTTATACTTTTTAAATCTCCAAGGTACTCTTTTCTAGTAAATTCTTGCTTAGATGTTACACCTGGTTAATCATTGTTTGTTTCATTCAATGAACCTTTGTTTTGGATCAATGCATTCAGTTCATATGCTTTACATGATTACATGATCAAGATTGTGTTGGTAGCATGTCACTTCAAAAATTATTTTTTTATCACTTACCTACTCGAGGACGAGCAGGAGTTAAGCTTGGGGATGCTGATACGTCTCCGACGTATCTATAATTTTTTATGTTCCATGCTTGATTATATATCAGTGCCACATGTTTTTATAATATTTTTATATCATTTTGGCATGATTTATGGAACTAACCTATTGACAAGATGCCCAGTGTCAGTTCCTGTTTTCTGTTGTCTTTTTGTTTCAGAAAAGTTGTTCTGTGAAGTTTCTCGGAACACGCTGAAAATTTACGTGATTTATTTCCAAGTTGAAACAAAGACGGAACCCGAAGGATGCCCGGAGGGGAGGCTCCCAGCCTCCAGACGCCCTACAGGCACGGCCCCACCCTAGGCCGCGCCTGGGGCCCACCTGGCGCCCTCCTTCGTCGCCTCGAGTCGCCTCTTCGCCTATAAATTGGTCTTCGCCCCAAAACCCTAAGTGACCCGATCATATTTTTTCCAGAAGACGTACGAGGCCGCCGCCATCTCCAACCCTAGTTCGGGAGGATTCTGCAGCTCTTCCCGGTACCCTGTCGGAGAGGGGAATCGACACCGGAGGCACCTACACCACCATGCTTGCCTCCGGAGTGATGCATGAGTAATCCACCACGAGACTACGGGTCCATAGCAGTAGCTAGATGGTTGTCTCTCCTCCTTGTACTCCATTGCTTAGATCTTGTGAGCTGCCTATCATGATCAAGATCATATTATCTGTAACTGCTACATGATTGTGTTTGCATGGATCCGATGAATTGTGGAAGTCATTACTTTTGTTCATTTAAGTGTTGTGTTTTACCTATGATCTTGCATGCTCTCCGATGCTAGTGGATGCTTTGGCCAAGTAATTATTAGTGTTTTATGAGGGAATATTTATGCTAGATAGTGGGTTCATGCCTCTCTTGTCTGAGCTCGGGTTGACAGAAACGATTAAGACAAGAGATGTGTTGTTGCCACTAGGGAGAAAACATCGGTGTGATTTCCTTGTGTTATTTACATTGCTTACGTTATGCACTTTGCTTATTGCAATGATCTGTTGCTTGCAACTTAATACTTTTGGGTGACATGCTGGATAGCGATCCCGGAGTGGATTATTAGTCATAGATGCAGTTGGATAACGGTCTATGTATTTTGACGTAATGCCCATATTAAATGAAACGGTGAACTATATTGTTTTATGATAGCCTTGTTGTGCGCCCACAATTGTGTCAATTGCAATGTCGTAATTTGTTTACCCATCATGTATATCTTCTGGAGAGACACCGCTAGTGAACTGTGGATCCCTGTCCTATTTTCCTACATTGTTTACAACCGTTTTAATAGCTTTTCATCATCATTTGCTCGCTGGTCATAATTCAGCAAGCTGGAGAGATTGACAACCTCTCTGTTTTGTTGGGGCAAAGTAGTTTGTTTGTGATTGTGTGCAGGTCCACGTCAATTGTTGTAAACGGCGCCGTTGACACCTTGCAAAGCCTTCTCCAAGTCATACTGGATCTGACAACCTTGGTTTTGTATCAAGGAAAAACTGCTTCTGTACTGCATCATACCTTCCTCTTGGGGTTCCCCAGCGAACGTGTGATCCACATCATCAAACATCAAAGGGAATAATGGAGATCCAAGTTCTTACTCCACATCCACGGGGAGACCCTTAATTAATAACGTAGTTCGGCGGTTTCTATTAGGAGGTCTAGTACTGGTTATGCGGGGTGTGTGACCGAGGTTCAGTGCACATCTTTATGTGGGACTCCGCCGTACACAAAATGCATGTAATAAATAATATATCCTACACAATTTTGTAACATGCTAGTGGTAAAGCCAACACTCCCCGAGAACGTCTTTAGCCCTATTACAGTTTTCATCATTTACAATTTTTCTCTCTATTTCTCTCTCTACTGCTTTATTTTAATATTGGTTTACTCTCAAACACAATCACCACAAACTATTTCATTCTTTGGATCCAAGATAACTTGCAGGTACATTTGATAAGCATTCAACACGAATAAAAATACCATTTCCTCAGCTCTTCATGGTTTGACACTCTTGCTTTGAAAACAACCACAACAATCATGTGCACTTGTAGGCATTAGCGTTGACTTTCTTGAGTGGTTTTGATTGGTGGCAAATGTGCTTGTCGGCATGGCTCAACAACTTCTGTTCTTGCCAAAATTGGAGTTGTCCTATCGTCTTTGCATTCAACAAATTTGGTGGTGTTGCGGTCTTGGTCTTTGTTGTGTCCATTGTGTTGCACGACACTTGGGAGGCTAGATGCAAGTAAGAGTTGCTAGGTCACTAGTATGTTGGTGATGAATATGATGTGGGCGACAACGTGCGGTCTCCGTTGGTGTGTGTTCGGTTTGAGTCATGTTTGTTGGTTTAGCTCGATTGATCGCCAATGCTTGTGACCCAGTTTGTGAGCCCGCCGTTCAAGTTTTGCCCGATTTTTCCTAATTAACCGAACAACTCTTTCTAATAATGAAATGTGGGAACTTTCTACGTTTGCTTGGAAAAATGAGATGGTAAAAATTAATACCAACAAGTGAAGGCACAATTAGGCAAGTACGAAAGAAGGAGACGATAAAAATAGGAAGAAACAAAGAAGCCAGTCGGCCCATTTGGCCCATGGGAGGGAACCTAGGGTTCCTCTATTTCTTCATTTCCGTTCCCTTCCCCCTTGTTCGTCTCTTTGGTGTTTATTGTCGCCCCCTCTTTGGTATCACCGTCATCCTTGCCGCCGCAATCTCCTTCCTTCTTGTTGCTGTCTTCCTCCTTTATTTCTTTGTTGGTACCTCTATTCGCCCATCTCCTTGTCTCCCCTCCCTCTGTTGGTACCTCCGTGCGATCCTCCCCTCCCTTCCTTTCCTCCATCTCTGCTTTCCACCCCCTTCCTCCTATTGAATCTCCGCCTCTATCAAACGATATATCCCATGGAGCCAACAATTATTGCCAGCACAGTGAGCCAAAATGTAGAGGTGGCATGGTCGAAGGGGGATCTGGAACTTCCAGAGAATGCAGAGGGAAATAATGTGCTTCAAACATTCGCTTGTAAGTAGTTCTTTCCCAATATAAATTATAGTGCATTGATAGTTTTGAGATAAAACATCTCCTTTTGTAATAGATCTTTCACATCATAGATTTTGAATTTATTAGATTATACGTGAGAATGCACCCAATTAATTTTCCCCATACAAGGTCTAGACATGCTTTGTCATTGTATTGCCATACAAGGTAATTTTGTCGAGTAGTTTTCCAGTATGTGTAGGACTACAACAAGTGTTAGACTTGAGCCCACAAGGTATGCTATTTTCTAATTATGTGGTGCTAGTAGATGAAAGTAGGGTGGGCATCACTAAGAAACAAGAGTTGTGTAGTCATACTTATAAATCCAAGGCTTTTAGACTTAGTAGGACAAAGAACGAATATATGAAGTGTGACTTTAGTGGTGTTGGATGTGAGGACGGAGAGATCGACTAGTCTAGAAGGACAAATAGTGAGGGACATCTTTGGAGTCTTGGATCAATGCTGCAAAGCAATGTGGGTATCGAAGAGGATGTTAGCCATAGATTCAAAGCAGGGCCGATGAAGTGGTGACAAGAATCTATCATACTTTGTGACAAGGAGGTCCTACAAAATCTATAAGGTATGTCCTACATGATAACAATCATACTTGTCAATCTATATGAAGAAGAATGTTGGCCCACAATAAGACTACACATCCAACAAAGAGTGTTGTAGAGATGCGCATGCTAAGGTGGATGTGTGATACTTGCAAGTGCACAAGTTCGTTATTGCATATTTCGCGGAAGTATGATCTCCCAATTTATATCGATCCCACAGAGAGCTGGTTTGGCAAAGTGTTTATTTATGGTTGTCTTTGTCGCACACAAGGTGTCAGACTTGTGTGAATTGACTAGCTGAATAAGTCTCTTTATGTTGTGTGAAAAACAGGGATTAGGAGTAGTAGAATAAAGGTTTCTAAGAACTGAAAGTAATTAAAAGAAAATAGAAGTTCGTGAAAGTGATTTGTTTTATCGCTTATGGATGAGGTAGGTGCGGGGAGAATTCAGTTCATGGATCAAGTGCATGTGCCAAATGGTGGAGTCAGATATGTGATACAGATTCTGTATATTGAGTAGTTGTAGGCGAGTCACCCTTGTGTAGCTAAACCATCCATACCTGGATTTGTTTATCACTATTGTCATGCATCCCTTCTGCACATGTCGTTAGGTTGGAACAACGCTTTAAGTTCTCTGGTTTCCCTTATCCTCGTGCTGTCTTCACTCCTCGTTGATACCTCCACCTGTCACCTTAGAGGTCGCGGATTCGCTAAACAACAAGTACATGTCTATGTAGGTATGTGAATCATGTTACCTGGGCCCTAGATAACAAGCATTAAGCACACCATACGCAAGTAATCCAATAAAAAATATTAAAAAGACTTTCACAAATATGATGGAAAATAAAGGCACACGCACATATCACCAATCCCCTACATCTCCCACACCTTAGGGATTTACTCGCACATGAGAGATATAATGATCATGAACTCAATAATTGAAAGCAAAATGTTCATCACTAAATCACTGTAGTAATCCACAATAAGTTATAGATCAACAATAATCAAACCTCGAGTTCAATCTAGAAAATGTTTCTCAACCCTAAATTGTTACAAGTGGATCTCTCTCTTATGTGGTGGAATGGTGGTTGAGTGGTTTGTTGATGAGGAAGATGATCACCGGAAGGATCTGGCAGACGATCCCCTCTCCAGATCTCCTTCTTCTTCTCTTATGTCCTGAGTACGTCGTCTTCTATTATGTTTTTTTGCCTGCCTCCTTTACGAAAGTTGATCCCTTTAATCTGTTGGAGGCGGCGGCACATGGTATGGTCACAGGTACAGTCGCTTGCGACCGTACAGTGGTCGTTAAGCCTTGCTGGGTGTGAATTGTGATCCTCTCTTTAGTGGTTTTGCTTGTTTTGCTCCAATTAGCATTAATATGCAACATTTCCTTCCGTGTCTAATAGAACCTGAAACTCACATCAAGAAATGAAGAATTTCCAAACTACATAGTGTTTGGGTTAGTGTTAGAGCAAAAAACAAATAAAAATCAAATAAAAACCAAGGAAATGGCAAAGATAAATCGTATAAGAAATATAGCCATCAATGTGTGGCCATACAAGAAAGGACTGAATCAAGAATGAGCTAGATAAGGGAGGGTTGGAAACGATTGAACATAAACTTGTCTAACATGACTAAGGTTGTTTGGAAATATCCAATGCAGGTCCTTCTAAAGCACCATTGAACAATAAGATTATAAAGAGCAACAAAAATACTAAGAGGAGCAAGGGATGATACCAAAGTTGATACAAAAAGAGATGGTAAAAAAGAGACTTGAAGGATTGGAATGTTTGTCGAAATGGGGAAGACCCCCATCTCTGCATCAAAATAATGCATACAACCAACTTTATTTTAATATTCAAGAGCGAGTATAATTCGGGATCACACAAAGTCGACACATGTATCAGCCAATGGAAAATATGCACCATGGAAGAACTAAGCCTTATCAAGTGATTCGTCTAGAAAGTTGTGAGGCACCCTGGCTGAATAAATCATGTGCCACTGATTCTAGCAGGCTGCACCCACAATCCATCTCCTCTAGTTGCTCCACTTGCTAGAGATAAGAATACAAACGGATCAAATGAGTAGCCAATGGTATAACATTCAAAAGGAAAGAGCTCATCAATTTGTTAAAAACAAAATCATTGCACACACAGCCATATTGACCATAATAAAGCACACACTCTCGCCTGAATACATGCATTATATTTTTAAATTCAACCAATTATTAAACAAATCTGTTATACTAGTAGGTGGTAGATTAAAATTCATGTGCATAATGCGTAAAACTATTTTGGAAAAAGGGCAAGAAACAAAAGTTGTTAGATTGAATGTATCTATAGATATGCCACTTGATAGGACAACACGAAAATCAAAACCTTTAATTCTCTTTTTTGTAATTTGTTTATTTATTTTCTCTACACGCTTTTTGGTTGATAAAGTTTCTTGTTGGGTTTCATCCCTATCCTACCCCAACTTGCTCGGGGTAAAAGATTTTGTTGTAGTAGTAGTAATAGTTTTCCAATCAGCCTCAACAGGATGTGGCTAGCCTGATTAATATCATATTTGGTCACTTGAAGTGGAGTCTAGTGTTATGTTTGTTAATTCTATACAGCCTACAACTAGAACTATTTTTGATACTTGTAAACTAATGTAGCACTGTTATGTTACAAGGAATATCATATTGAACGACATTTCTCATAACATTCGACTAAAGAGTACATACCTTGTACTTTTTTTGTGGGGTTACATACCTTGTACTTAACTGAACGTTCAATTGAGGATAGTAAAAATGAACATTGCACGATTTTACTTGCATGTAATTGAAATTCTCAAGCTTATTTTCTGGAGGCTACCATGAGAAAATAGGGGACATCTTGACCGTATGCTTTCCCTCTTGAGTGGTTGTCAAACAACTGAGGCGATTGCCAACATTACTCTAACCATTGCTTGGCTTGTTAAGAAACAAAGGTAAAGTGGGAGTAAAAAGAGGGGGAAAGAAAATGATCGATAAGATCTCATTCATTGGTACCTACCTTACTGGAGATGGGGGGATTATAAGTAGGAAAGTGACTTTGCTTTATTTTGCTGAGTTGACATGGTGAAGGATTTAATCATAACATGTTCATAAAAAACGGGTGACATTAGTTTCTTTGAGAGAAAAACTTTGATGTTGGATGGTGGAAATTAAGAGGAAGGTCCTGAATGTGAACCTTTGATTTTGTTTTCCTATTGATTTCCTATATTCTTCATGTACCATGAATCGAAACATACATTCTTTTATTTTCCTATGATTTGTAACATAAACTCCAATCTTACTCTTTTTCGTCTTATTATCCCTTCCAAACAGGCCATAAGGATTTATCGAGTGATTGCACCTTTAAAGCAGCCATGGAGAAGGCTTACAACTTGAGGATGGGTTTTGTGGTAAAAACATCTTCGTTTGCAAATATCTCTTTCACATTATGGAATACGAATTTATTGGGTAGATGCTAATGTTATTAAGATATCTAAACAATCATGGTTCTGCCACCTAGGTCCAATTATTATGAAAATGCACCTTTTGGTCCTTGTAGTACGTTAAGACAGTCATTCCAGGTCTCTGACCAATCCTACTGGTGTTTGACCACACACGTGCTGCTTTGACTGGTGTTAGCTAGACAGTTTGTGACCCATCCCGATAGACCAAACCTAAGTAGACCATGATCATTTATATATGTCTGCATTGGTTGGGATAGTCCCACACTGCTAGTTTAAGAGCATATCCAGTCGCGGCGCCAATAGAGCGTCCGGATGAGCGCCGGGACGAGCCTATTGGCGACGTCCGTACAAGATAGCGCTTATTGGCGCCAGCACTCCCCAATCGCTACGCCAACAGCCGCTGCGCAGCGGGGAATTTTTCGGTAAAAAATAATCAAACAAAAACATACAACATTCAAAATACTCAGCCATGATCCAAATTATCGACCACATGCCATCAAAAGGGCGTACAGTCTCGGCCACAAGACATCAAAAGGGTGCAAAGTCTCGGCCATAGTTGCAAAGTCTCGCCCACATGCCATCAAAAGGGCGCAAAGTCCGACACGGAGAAGAAATAAAAGTCCCTCGGCTCTGATGCCATAGTAGGTGTCGTCATGGCCGCCGCCTGGCTCTGTGCATCATGGCCACCATCCTGGGTCTCGTCGGCGTCGACCTCCTGGGTCTTGTCGTCTTCCTCCATACGTGTAGATGTGTGTGGCAGCCTGGCCGAGCCCGAGTTCTCTCAAGATGACGGCGCAAACATGGTGGGCGCCGCCTTGACCTGCGGGGTCCTGTTTGACACGTCGGTGGTCAAGATCATGAAGTCCTCCTTCCTCTTTAGCACGACGAATTTGGACTTGGCGAGCTCGAGCTTCATGTCGGCCTTCTGCAACAAGGCGTCCCACCTTTTGACCATTTGGGTGCGCCTCAAGCTCGAGTTCGTAGGACGAGTACTTGGGGGAGAACCTGGATCTGGGCATGGCATAGGCGCTTTCTTGGTAGTAGGACGAGTGCAAGGGCGAGTGCGAGGGCGAGCTGCCGCTCCTCGTACGGAGGACCGGCGCGACGACGCTCTACTCGCTTGCCCCCATGGCGAAAGCTTGGTTCATGGCGGCAAGCTCCGTCGCCGCCTTCTCCGTCGCATGCCTGACACGCCGCCCGTTCTGCTGCTTCGTGCTCAACCGCCGTTGGAGGCAATCCAATTTCCATGTGTCATTCGTCATCCCTTCCGGCCGTGGCATGGGTGGACGAGGCTTGCTCTGCTGGCAAATTCCGAGCGTCGAGCCTGGCTGCTTCGTATGTGTCAATCCCGCCTCCTGCGCCTTCCCCTTCCCTTTGGGAGTTTTCGATCCACACAACGCCATGGCTACGACGAGAGGAGGGCGGGAATGAGAGAGGTGGCGGGGCGAGGCGGGGGGAAATGAAATTGGGGGAGAGTTGAGTGGGGGCTTTGGAGGATTTCTTGTGTCAATGACAGCAGGGCCCGCCTGTCACTTTCGCGTGCTCAGTTTTGTCCGGCGCCCAAGCGGCTCTCATTGTGGAGGGCGTGGGCTGGGTGTGCCGGACGAGATATTGTGCCTCGCCGGCTGAAACCGGGCTATTGGCGCCGCGACTTGACGCCAGATTTCGACCGGCACGCCCAATAGAGCTATTGGCGGCCCTATTGTTGCCCCGACTAGAGATGCTCTAATTGGAGAAGCACCAACATATAAACCCATAGGATTCGTACGTACATTTGTGTTTTGCACTCGAAGGTACATCAACTTTTCTTCAAGGTACATTTGTTTTTTGCACTTCAAGGAATATTTTGTAATAGTTCAACGCACAGGTTTTAAATTGCTTCGCGCTTGTGAAATCACAGTTTATATTGTTTCAGTATGTATAACAAACATGACATGATTGTGCAGGATACTTATGTTTGTGCATTTTGTGATGATGGCGGCCGATTGATATGGTAGGTCTACTCATTTGTCTAGCAATTTTTGTGATGTAGGGTAATATATTTTTGTTCATAGGTTAATCTTAGAATTGTTGGGGAGTTTTACCACTAGTCCAAATATATATACATAGATTGGTTTGAAAGTTTTTTTTTTTTGCCTTTCTTGTGCAAATAGTTCATGTTGAATTCATGTCTTCTAAATCGAGCATTTTGCTGTTATGTAATATTTCCTCCATATTCGAGGTTGCCGTCGCTGTTACTAGGTTGCCATTACCATTCTCTCTCATCTAGATATCTATTTGAGTAGCCAGGTTGTGTAACTCGTTTAGCTAGCATTGCACGAATTCAATCAGCTTGCGTTGCATGAACACTAAACAAGACTCTTGTTATCAACCGAAATTCTATATCCAGGGGAGCTGGCGTGATCCTTGACTGAAAATCGCCAAAACATCGTGGTCTTATGTTAGGAGCATGCCAGCTCCTCTGGATTTGAATGGATTTTCCTGTTCCATTTTTTGGAAAGTGCCTTATGTATGTACCCCTTTTCTTTTGGAAGTGTATGCACTGAACCTTGTTTGAGTATATGTACTCAATTGTTAGTTTCTTGTTGTCCTATAAAACAATCAACACATATTCTTGTTGTAGTTGTGAAGGTAACTGTGGAAGGTACTTCCACGCAACCAAAGATGCCGGTAAACATTCTAAATGTGAAACTCTTGGTCTGACTGACGAACAAGTTAAACAATTGGTGGTAATCACTTTACCTAATTATTCAGAGTTATTCTTGTTTCGACACTGTTCAGTATCATCATCTAACTTTTCGTACGCTTGAAATATATTGGAACTATCCAAGTTTCTGTGCAGGAATTGTGAGTATAAGCAGCACCAATGCGTTGTTTGCGGAGATTTGGGTTTGTCCGACATATCATCAGATCCTAAATATATTCAGGTATGTAAACTTGTATTTCCTTTTGATAAGATATATTATCTTCTGTTTGTGGTGAATCATATACTCATTTCTGAATTTCCTTCTGTAGTTTAGACAATGAGAGAAAAAAAAGCAACATTGTTTAAACAAATACTATCGGGAAAGTAATAGCCATAGGAAGCAAGGGTGTAAATATTTACAAATGATACTTGGTTTCGTACGGGCTCTAAATATTCCCAAAACTTTTCGCACTGTAATTGCCATCAGGATAAATCAGATTCATTTAGTGTTGCATCTCCTTGTTTAATTACATTATTTCTGGCAGGTCTACCAATGCAATAAGAAGGGTTGTAAGCGCTTTTACCACCCTGAATGTTTGGATCGGGACTTGAATATAAGACCTCAAGATTTTGAATGCCCCCTGCATGAATGCTGTTCCTGCAAGAACAAAGGAAAGAAAGCAGCAGGGAGTAGTGAAAGAACAATACAAACAAGAAGTGGACAAGCGAGGGGAATGCAATTGGTACAATGCAGGCGCTGTCCCAAAACATACCATCTGAAGTGCTTGCCGTTGCCGAGGTGCGGTCTACGTGCTCTGGGTGGATACCTCATGGTGTAACTGACCGCTTTCTTGTACTATTTTCTTTTGCTGACACATTGTGCTTGTGTTTGTAGTGGTACTTCCCCCACCCCCAGGAGATGGACGACGAAGGATGGCTTTACTCTGTTCTATTGCATGTAAGCTTGTGCCCTTTGTCATCGCCATACATATATAGTCCTTGATGTTCCCCATCTCCTTTTGTTTTCAGCGTTTGTGTTAACCGTTAAATCTTTGCAGGGATCATAAGGTGGTAAAAGGTCTCCAAAGCGCAACGAGGGACCATCTTAAATTTCCAGAAACCAGAGTTGAGAACGGAACATCTTCGCAGGGTGCATCTAAGAAGCGAAGCGTTCCAGAAGGACAAGCTGATCATGGGAACAAGGAGAGTGATCCTGCTTCGGAGAACAGAGACAAAATACCAAGAACTCACAAGGGCAAGCCAGCACCGGAACAAGCTGAAACACCTCAGCGCACTCTGGGTCGTCGAGCATAATGCAGGTGCTGGTTCCGGCACCTCTGGTTCCCTTGGTGATTGATCATCTTCCCAACATCTTGGAGAGAGGAAAAGCTTGTCTCAGGTCTCTCGCGAACTCAGAAGAAAACGAAAACTTTTTACTGTCCGTCTATGACAGATAACGTTATCTGCAGTCTGTTGCGTCATTCGTTTTTACATAAATTGTTTAGTTTCGAGACAAGATGTCGCATCATTAATTGTGGTGATGCAGTGGTGAGTCGTGTCCGGTTGAACGTAAAACCGTTTGGTCTCTTATGTTTCCAGAAGAATTTGACAATAATAATCAAGTACTATTATGAACCGATGGAAATGAGTTGCCATGCCATCAGCCTTGGTTTTGGTTGGTACTTGCAATGGATGATGATGAGTGCAGCTCACAGGTAGGCATTTCGGCCAGCTCACCGGACGGCGACACTTCGCTGGGCTCGGCTCGGCTCGGCTGCATTGTTTACAGTTGAGCGAGGCAGTTCTATAATGTTGTGTTTGGCTATTGCTTTGCTGAATCTGTCATGGCCGCCATTGCTAGCTTGTTTCCCGTGGAAAAGTAGGCTATCGCAACCTGGCAAGTTCAGTAACTGAAAGCTTACATCAGGGAGCATTTGGTGGAAGACGATCTCTGATATTTTATTTAGCTGATGAGATGAGATGAGATGAGATGGGATGGGATTAGATGACGGGACAGCCGCGTACACCGACGCGAAAGCGACCGAGGAAGAAGGGTTTGCTGGCAGCAGCAGTCAAGAGCCATTCGGCCACGACCGCTATCTCGCGAGGTGTCACCAGCAGAATGGGCGGCGATTTTGTCGCAAACCGCGGCGAAGATTGCCACCGGCAGCTGGCTCCACGGGGGAGGGCGACGGCAGCACCACCGCCAAGTCCACGTCGTCTCCGCCACTTTCGGTTCATTCGCTCCGCGTCGCGTCGCTCTCGACGCGCACCCCAGTCGGCCAGTCGGCAAGTCCCACGCGCGCACGCACGCACGCACGCACGGATGCCCAACGCCAATGGCGTGGGCGTAACGCGCGGCTTTGGCTTGGCTTGGCTTGACGCTCCCGGTCGATCCCGTTATTCTCCGAGTCACACGCCCTGACGCCCGTCGCCACGCTTTTCTGTGGGAAATCGAATCGCACCTGTTTCTGCGGTGAGTTCTGCTCTCTGCAGTTTCCTTCGCATCTGCCCGTTGGCTCGTCGACGTCGTCGGCCGGCGTTTTGATCTCCTCGCCTTTATCCCGCTCCGCCACTCGCCTTTGCCGGTTTACCGCCCGCCCGCCCGCGCGACAACGGCAGCAGCTCCCTCCTTCCTCCCGCACCAACCCCACCACCACAGTCCACTGCAACCCACAGAACGCGGGCGGTTGGTTTACTGCTGCTCCTAGCGCCGTCGCTGTTGCGGTGCAAGCGTCGATCCGCACAGCCGCCGCCGCCGCCGCTTTCTAGGGGCTCCGCGTCGTGTCGTGCAGCAAGCAGAGAGCGCTACCAGTGACTAGCTCTGCTTTTCCCCGTCTACCGGGGTTTCCTTATTCTGTGCCCTGCGCCGCTATTATTGCCCAAAAAATCCTATCTGCCGCCGGAGAGGCGCCGTTCGCTTGTTGATCGACCGTGCGTTGGCGCCGATGGAGGCGCTCAAGAAGCAGGCCAGCAAGCTCCGGGAGCACGTCGCCAAGCAGCAGCAGGTACGGATCCCTACCCCGAATTCGAGCCTGACACCCATCACCGCGTGGCCGGAATTTTGTATCGGCTTGGAGATAAGGTTCTTCGTGCTCCCCAATTAATCCCACGTAGAGTTAGTTTTAAGAATTCTAGGTTTGGGGAACTGATTGGGAGAACAGAACTGCAGTCTGCAGCTGGAAGGGGTGAATTGCGTATATGCTCTATGTGTATTGGGTGCTCAACACTGGATTGGGAGAACAGACCACCAACTGGAAGGGGGTGAATTGCTTATGTGTTTCATGGGTTTCGGGCAGTCTACCACTGGTCTGGACCTGTTCATGTCTTGTGCATTTGACCTTGGCTGATGACTTGTTCGGCAGCTGAGCCTAATTTCAGTCGGTCCAGTAGAATGCATGCAATCACCCTATGCCATGCATCATCCTTGACAGACTTATATGTGCGGTCATGCAGGCGGTTCGCAAGACATTCAGCGCGCGCTATAACCAGGACACTTCGCTTGTCGATGAAGCTGAACTTGAGTGCCATCAGAATCTCCAGAAACTTTATAATACTACAAGAGCAGCTAAAGTATGTGTTCCTTCTGTTTGTTACTTACCTGTCATAACTAGCCTAGCTGATGGTTTTCAAGTAAATTGGTTATGCCTCATTTTGCAGCAATTCCAACGAACCATTGTACGGGGCGTGGAGGGTTTTGTTGCTGTTAGCACCAAACAGATGGAGATAGGTAAGTTCACATTGTTTTTTTTTTTCGTTGATTATGTTTATATGCTTCTGTTTTGAGATATTTTGAAGCTATGATGTTTCTTCCTGTAGTGAAAAAGCTTGCTGAGGATTGTTGCAAATACGGAAACAACAATCAAAATTTAGGTTTTGTTCTTGGAAGGGCTTCAGTTGAGTTTGGTAAATCCCACAGCCAAATGGAGATAGAGCGGGAGAAACTTCTTAAAGTTCTTGGAGAGCAGGTGATGGCTATTTCCACCCTCAGTTTCACCATTTCATAAGTTCTTCAACATCACAAATGTTGCCTCCATGCGTTATACTTTTTAGTCGAAAACACTAGGTCGCGGTATATTTTCCCTTTTACCCTTGAGGGAAAGGTCATCCTAACTAGATGAGGTTTATTCTGTTGAAATTAACAAAATAGTGTCAAGGCAAGTGGTGAGTTCTACATGTCATATGATGATTTGCACATAACTGTTGCATGGTTATATCTAACTGATGGTAGCTGATGAGACAGATTTTCTAATTCAGCCGTCTTGCTATTGCTTAACCATTTGGCTTTTGCTATCCGCAGATTTTTGAGCCTCTTCGGGAAATGATAATGAGCGCCCCTCTTGAAGATGCTCGCTTGTTAACTTACCGTTATCAGCGGATAAGACAAGATATGGAGTCTCAGGTAATGAACCACAAAAGGAATTTTCTCTACTTCAGAGCAGTGGCAATGCCAGGAGCGAGTGCCTGTGATGTCACTCCCTTTAGCTTCCTGGGACTAGTACTTAAAAATATGAAAGCCACACAGCTACCATCTAGTGCTGCCACTGCTTCAGAGATGCCTGCCCAACACTTAATAGACAAAGTTTTTCTTATTAGATAGCTGATGTGATGAGAAAGCAACTGAAGTCCAAGGAGAGTAGTGGTAATACAGATTCGGTGAAACTGCAACATGCAGAATCAAAATTATCAGAGCTCCGAACTACGCTAGCAGCATTAGGAAGAGAAGCAACTGCAGCTATGGAGGCTGTTGAGGCTCAGCAGCAACAGGTTACCTTGGACCGTCTCCTTGCAATGGTATGATGCGCCTCGATGTTATTTCAAAATCTGTACCTATCTCTAGTCTCAATCCATTTTGTTGATGGTTAAGATTCCCTGTACATGGCCATTGATGCTTTACATCTTTACTTTTTCTTTAGAATAGGGTGTACCAGATGTATGAACGAGTGTACAATATAACATTCAGGCCAAATATATAAACAGCAAGGTCATGAATTGCTTTTTGGTTTTGCTGATCAGAAACTTCTTTGTAGGATGTAGCTAGAAAGATGTGTGCGTGTGGTAATATGGGTAAATTACTTTTGTTCTCAATCTCAACGTGTGGGTGCCGTAGTTATTGGTTAGAAGTAGAACACATCTTCTTGTGTAAGTTTTGGCATATAAACAATTCTTCTCGTAGTTGAAGCGGATTTAATCCCCTTGAAAGTTTATCTTGGAAATTAGATCTGTTTTTCTAATTACCAGGCATCTGATTGTTTAAACATTGTTTGGATTTTTTAGCCGTTTGATGTGATTGGATATGTGTGTGCTTCAGCTGTTGGATGTTCCGTAAAAAAACAAGGCAGTTTTTTAATTCAACTTCCTACTTCAAGTTTTTCACTCCTGTATTTTCAGCACTCATGAGCTTCAATACTGGAACCACATATGCATATAGTTCAATAATGTTGATTGTACAAATAAACAAAAATATTAAATTGGCATTATCTTATGGTGTGCCCTACTTACAGGTTGATGCCGAGAGAACTTATCATCAGAATGTTGCTGATATTCTGAATAAACTCCATGATGAGGTGCATAACTATAGATTCTTTGACCTGTATAGGCAGTTTTTATTGCCATAAACCTTGGAAGTGGATGTTAGTGTTTTCTGCTGAAGGTTATTGTCTTTTTTCTGCTAAATTTGTACAGATGCTCCTTGCAAAACATCATGAAGAGTCAGACAACAACCATGATGAGCCATCATCAGAACCATCACCGGAGCGTAAAATATCCTCAACACCTGCACACCCAAATAGCACATTAGAAGATCCAGCAGTGCCTGAAACTAGCGAACCTACAAGGAATGGTCAAGAAGTGAATTATGTTGGGGAGGTACGTAGGTTGTACTGTGTCATCTCTATTATTATTCACTCTCTTATCTTGTGTCAGTACACTGTAGTACTGTACCATGTTAGACTTTAGTTCAGTACTGACATGAACTGTTTTAGATAGACTGATGGAAGGCTTTGGAAGCCCCCACAAAGTTTTCTTTGGAACTGCTCCACATATCTATTTTTTAACTAGATCATAAATATGCACTTCTACAAATACGGTGCTCTGATAGCTAAATTTTATGATGTGAACATTTGATTGATTCGTAAAAACAGGCTTATCTGATACTCCAGCAACCCAAGAAGTGAAGAACGAAACTGTTTGGTAGCATAAGGAAGCCAGATATTATGCTGGCGGTAACACAATTAGCCTGAAATCATGTGAAAATTTAATTCCAGTCCCCATTTTGATGAATCAGAACTCCAGCTTAAATGGTAACGAATATGATCAGTGAATAGTTCTTGCTACTACTTCAACAAAGCTCCCCACCTACCTTGCATTTCATCTTGTTCCTCTTTTACACCTGCTAAATAGTAAAAGTAGCATGATGGCATGGAAGTTCCACGTGTGTTCATCCAAACACGGGTAGCAGATGTTAGTAGTTTAACGGTTTTAGCAACTGCATAATTGCTATACAGAACATACCATTGCATTATTAAACAAGCTGAACACTCCATGACTGACATGTCGAGCAGGTAATCCATCCGTTTGATGCTCAGGCTGATGGTGAGCTCAGTATTGCGGTGGGTGATTTCGTTGTGGTCCGCCAGGTACACATGGTTTGCACATCAGCATTGACTGCTAGATTTTATCCATTCATTCATGGGAAATATCATGACTAAAATTCTGAAGTAATGAATCACCCCTGAATTCATCATACCCGCAGCATCCTGAATAAGTTCAGTAACTACTGCTGCTGCAAGAATATGTATGATCAGATGCAAGGCAACATATAATTGTGCACTTTGTCGTTTATAAGAGAGAAACACATGGGGCCGGCAATGTTAACAAAGCAATCTTTGTCTGTCTTCACAGGTGTCTCGAAATGGGTGGTCGGAAGGGGAGTGCAAAGGAAAGGCTGGCTGGTTCCCATCTGCCTACGTAAAGCAGAGGGACAAAGCCCCGGCAAGTAAGGTGATAGAGCCGGGACGCCTGACTGCTTGATGATCCCTCTGGTACTTGCTAATGGCTGCTGTTCATCGTCCTGCTTTTTTTCCCCTGTACATGAGGAGTGATTAGCATTTTGTAGAACCTTTCTGTGCAGATTCTTGTGCTTACTTAAAAGATATAGTGTTTTTTCCTTTAGGATCTCGATCTCTCTTCTTCTGCTTCTTTTCTTCAACAGTGTATAGAGCTTACTTATTGGTCGTGGATGCTGTATCCTTCCCCTTGTTATTATGTGGAAAGTGTGCTTCCTGCCGAATTTGTGTTATCGATTTCAGAACAGTGATACTATCACTGTTCTTGTTTTTCTCTAACATTTTGCTGAAGGCTTGTTTTTCTCTCTACTGGATCGGCATTCAAGAGTGGCCCTTCCTTCCTTTCTTGCTGTTCTGATCAGAATAGTAAAAAGGAAACGGCGCGATCGGAGCATCCAGCGTATCCGATTGGCCAAAAGAGGCCTGGACTTTGCGTTGGATTCTTGGATCCAGCTTTCTCTGGAAGCGTGAACCGTAATTGCAACAGAGACAGTTGCTTTCTTTGCTCCTCGGCTGCAACAGACACAGCTTCGGCTCTGAATTTATTGGCCCATCGTTTTACTACCACTCTTTTGCTGCTGGTCCGGCCACTCTATATAGGCCGAGGATATGCTATGCTATAGCCGTTTCTTGCGCCTGCACGCACATGGAGCTCGGAAAGCTCGCAGCTCCAGCCACCCTCCTCGCGATCGAGTGGCGGAAGCTAGAAGAGACCGACAGTGCCGACATGGTTGAATGCGCAAGTGGCCGTTTGTGGTGTCCACGGATTGATTGATTGCCTCCGATCCTCGCCGATCCCAGGCCGCCGCTGGGGCCTCCGGCAGTTATGACATGACGCTCTCATCTCCTCGTCGCTGCAGTTCCCGCTTCCGATCTCAGTTTAGGTTTGGGGGTTTTTAGAGCAGAAAAGTCATGGACACCCTACCGGAGACTTTGCCAGCGATCCGTTCCACTGTTCGAGCGTGCGTATCGGGTGCTGAAAAATGCTTCTGGCTAACCATTGGTCCAATGAACCCTAGCAAGAGTGCGGTTGGTGTTCATTAGTGTGACGGAAAGGGACGTTGGGTTAGAGGAATCTATCTATCTAGCTAGGGTCTCAGCTTTTTGGCAACATTTTAAGAACAAGCACTATGTGGAGATGTCAAATAAGGGACAAGTACTCGATGGATCCACATTTACGAGCTGCTGGCACCAGCGGTATTACGTTGCATTTTTAACCACGCGAGAGTGTGTTCTTACTCTTTACTAGATCGATGAGGCAGTGGTTCGGCAGGGTGAGAAAACAAAAACAGGCAAGCGGCTGGCTGTGGCAGAGGGGGGAGGGAAGAAGGGTCACATCGGAGGAGAGGACACCGGCTATGAGACACGGAGACAGCACAGCTCAGCAACCGGACCCGCCTCTTAGCTTTACGTGGGCTTTGTAGTACATGGCGTGGCGCACTCAACACAGCTTCTCGCTAAAAACCTTGGAGTGTATTGGTATTTGGTAAATAGAAAAATGCAACACGTTTGTTAGATTTCTTGTGCAGGGAGTGGGTTCTTCCTAAAACTCAGCTAATATCATGCTAGCTCCACCAAAGAATCTCTCACTTTCTCATCCAACTGGCATGTCATTTTCATTCCGTATGCCATATAAGTACAAGCACCCTTAACATAATAATAAATGCTAAACAAAAATACGGATAACGGAATTTCAATATGTCTATGATGGCTTAGGACAAATATTGACAAGGTTGTTTTTTCTTATAAATTATGCATGATCAGATAAGACAAAAGAACAGGATTTAAAAGGATTAAATATCATCTTAACGTAATATTTGACAATTATCGGATGCTTTGTGGAGTGATCAAAATTACACTAGAAAAACGTACTAGAAAAAATGTGCGAGAAAGAGAAGACAATCCATACAGTTGATTAAATGTCTATTTTTTACTCAGACATCACTTATTAGCTAAGAGATGACAAATAGCAAAATTTGTTTTGCCTCATAGGTATAGATGCGTCCACGACGTACCCAAAAATCACATTTTAAAATGTCAAAAAATTCAAATAAGAATTTCAGGTGTACATCTGAACATTATATATTCGCAAACAAAGTTTCACAAAAAAAAAAGACTTTTTTACAACATGCGTAAACAAAAATTCCGGTGCTACAAAATGAGTTTCATGGGACATTTTTTTTTACTCTTTTCCACACAAGCCACATAAATGCTTTTTTCGTGAAACTTTGTGTACAAACATAGAATGTCCAGATGTACACCCGAATTTTTAGCTCAATATTCTCCTGCGTGGCATCGCTTGGATAACGCCACTGCACAGGCCCTTAGTACTATAATTATTGTGTTTATATGTAAGCTCAAATAGTTCAAAGGCAACCTCTAAAAAGTAAACAAATCACATGAACTATTCGCCAACCTCTAAGTGCCCCGCAATAAAAACCTCTCGGTAATAAAGTTATTTAATTGATGATGACATTTTAGGTCACTTTGGATTGTAGAAATTTTGAAAACAAAGAAACATGAAAAAAACAATTAGCATCTATTGAAAGAACAACTATGCCCGAGATGTCGCCTAGAGGGGGGGGGGGGTGAATAGGCGATTAAAACTTTTTCTATTTAGGGGCTTGATAATTGCGGAATAAAACTTATGTGTTTAAATTAACAAGCCAACAACCTAATTACTAGGCTCACCTATGTGCACCAACTACCTATGCTAAACAAGGCAAGCAACAAGGTGATAGCTAGATATAGACTTCAAGCACGATGGCTATCACAATGTAAATTTGCATAAGTAAAAGCTCGGGTATAGAGATAACCGAGGCACACGGAGACGAGGATGTATTCCCGAGTTCCTCCTTGTTAAGGGAGTACGTCTCGTTGGAGGGGTGTGAGCTCGCCACAAGAGGCCTACTCAAGATGTCACAAAGGCCTCACCCTATTCTCCGATGAACCTCACCCAAGGGATTGGTTCACCTTCCACTATCGGAATCCTTCGGGGCGGAATCCGGAGCCTTTACAACGATCTTGGGGCACACACCCACAACTCAATCGGGGGCTCCCAAACCTTGCCCGAAGCTTCACAACTCGAAGTCTTCGCGACACCTCCAACCGTCTAGGGTACACAATGCACCCAAGAGGGACAAGCTCTTGGGAACACAATGCACCCAAGAGTAACAAGCTTCTTGAACTTCAATCCCACGAATCTTCGTGGAGAGCACAACCCGATGCAACTAATGCAATAGGCAAGAACACACTAAGTGGTCAAATCCTTCACTCTCAAATTCCAACCAAGCAACAAATGCTTTGGGGGGAATAAGAGAGGAAGAATAAAGGGGATGAGCACAAAGCAACCCTAAATCTAGATCCACTAGGTTCCCCTCACTTAGAGGAGAATTTGATTGGTGGAATGGTAGATCTAGATCTCCTCTCTTGAATCCCTAAGTTTGGGCAAGAATCATTGGAGGGATGGAGAGGAATCAAGCTCACAAGGTTAGCAACAATGGAGGAGAGAGAGGGAAAAATGAGCTCAAGAAGTTGGGGGCTTGTTGGGGAAGGAGGCCCCTTAAATAGGTCACCCAAAAACTTACCGTTATGGACAAAATCGCGCCCAGGAGCGGTACTACCGCTGGGCCAGCGGTACTACCTCCCCGGGTGATTTCGGGCGCTCAAACGCGCGCGGTACTAGACTCCCGGCAGTACCCGGGCGGTACCGGTACAGTACTACCGCTGGGCAAAAAAACTGCAGGACACCCGGTACGAGAAAATCATAACTTAATCATCCGGACTCCGTTTTCGATGATCTTGGTCTCGTTGGAATCGCAACGAAAAGTTCTACAAGATCATGCAGAGAAACATCATAGTCCATCAATGGAGGATAAAACCAAAAGGAGAAAGGTAAAACCTCTCTATTTCGCAAACCGGAAATGTTATATCTTTTACAAATGAAGTCCAAATGACATGAAACCAATTTTGTTGGAAAGAGGACGACAAATGCAACCCTTGGAAATATAGCAAACAAGTAATGGAGATTTTGCAAAGAAATGGGAAAGAGAAATCTTCCGCACGGATGAACCGGCAAAATCTCCAATACCGAAACCGCAATAGAAGACGCATATGAAAATCGTTTTCGGTGAACTTAGCTTTGTCATAACAAGCACGACAAGCACCAAGACCACACCACGATAAGAGACAAATAAGAACCAATAAAGATGATTGCATGGATGCAAAGGTTTGTGCTCTCTATGACGATACGATCACGATACTCGGTCGAGAGCCCCTCTTGATAGTACGGTTATCTATCCTATAATCCGGTCTCTCACTAAACAACATGAGACCGGTAAAATAGAAACCCTATCAAGATCATACCTTTGCCTTGCGCATTAATCCACTTGAGGTCGATGAAGACGATCTTCATCTCCTCAAGATGCACCACCTTCCTCGATTGCGCTTCGGTGAAGATTCACATGACGCTCCCCCATACACCAAGATGGGAGACGCACTCTTCGGCATAACTTCACTTGGCCTTGATCAACCCGCACAAAGCCTTGATCAACACAAACTTTTCTTCCCTTAGCTTTGACTCCAACAAATGGAGATCAAGCAACTCAAATGGACACACCTATGAATATAGCTTAATGCAAACATTAGTCCATAGAGATTGTCATTAATTACCAAAACCATGCATGGGAGCAACCATGCACTTTCATCTATGATACCAAATCAATATAATTGGATACACCATGAAATATGTTTTAAAATTATATCTACACATTATTATAGTCATTGAACTTTGTCAAAATTATATTGTTATACTTTGAATATAATTTATACGCCTTCTTTTTGGGAAACAAGGAAATATAGACCGTGATTTCTATAGAATTTTTTAAGGGACAATTTGAAAGAGGCACCTTTGAATGGTGCATAGAAAATAAACACGTAACTATGGGGATTGGGTGGGGGGGGGGGGGGGGGAGTACAAGTGAACTTGTCAAAGAAATAAATAAAATGAGGTTTTAACTCATGTTGCAATTTCTACTACATAACGAGGGAATATGGATGAATTCCATATGTCGGTAACCGCAGCCCTATGATCCAAATGGCCTCCATACGAAAAAGATCCTTGAAACTCAAACCTCCAAAATTCTTGTGAAATACTAAGCAAGCCCTTACAAGTAGCAATGTGATAATATAGAGGCAATTTTCGAGTCTCCACCTAGAGACATATAGTGTGTCTTGTCTTACCAACTAGTTTGGTGGGCCTTATCCAACTGTTGCACTATATATCTAGCCATTTAGGTTATTTTAGTTTTGAGCGGTTGTAATTGGATCACAACAACTATTTTCTTAATATTCTTCAGGTCTGGATTAGCTTGGACTAATTTTTATTATAGAAGCACAAAGATGGCTATGGTTGTGTTTGATCGACTACTACATTTTGTTAGAAGGAAATGATGCATATAATAAATATATAAACTTGATTAGCTACAAGTCAAAGAGCAAACATTAGTTAAGCAAACATTATTATTATGATCCACAAGACATAGCGAAAAAGAATATATATATAAGGAACACAAACATGCATATACGGATTTGTATAGATGAATTTGTGAACATAATAGGATGCATTTTGTGATTATGCAATGTAATCTAGTAGGTATAGATGATTAGAACGTTGTTCCACCTGTTGAAACTGTATTGTGCTGAAATTATTGTGAGTGTCAACTAGAGAATCAGCCGCGAAAGTAATTAGCCAAACAATCAATAGCAAGAACTAGTTTTTTTTTTCGACAAAACGAATTATCCTAGCCTTGCTTATGTTGATCCATGCAATCATATATTATCGATTATTTCACGATGAAATTGATGTTGAACAATATGCAGCTACAAAAAAAAAAACACAGTTAGCTAAACGGAGTACATCAATCCACCACAGTAACAAACAGCTGGAAACAACACGTAAAACGAACATCTAAACGTATAAATCAGTACAACTAACCAGACAAATTCCGTAGATTATGCAGGGCAATCTGGTACTCAGTACCACTAATAACTGAGTGATTAGCTGTTTTTTTTTTTTTTTGAAACTGAGTGATTAGCTGTTTGTCCCGTCGCTTACGCCGCACGCGGACAAATTCCACACTCCCTTGAGCTCACTCCCACTGTAGACCACCACCGCCAAGCCACGCCACGCCACCAGCGGGCGGCTGCCTAATCTCTTTGGACCCATTTACCCTCCCTCCCCCCTCACTCTGCTCTGCTCACCACCACAGTGACCACACCACTGCCGCTTCTTCGCAGCTCACATCCTCCCACCCTCTCTCCCTCCCTCCCCCTCCCCCCCCACCGCTAATCGTCGGCCCCATTCGCCATCTCGTCGCCCCCCCGAGCTCGCCGCAGATCGCCTCCGCGCTTCCTGCGAGCGAGAGCGCAGGTATGCCGTCTCCCGCCGGATCTGCGCCGATTCGTGCTGGGTTTCGTGTGCACCCCGCCAGCCCCGCTGGGTGGCCGGCCGGATGCGGGCGCTAAATTGGGCGTTTCGTGTCGATAGCGCGGCGATGTCTAGCTAATGCCCTACTCTTTGTTGAGTTGCGGCGGATGTTGGAGTGGCTTTTAAGTTTTAACACTGGATGCAAGGTCGTGTTTGGTAGCTTGCGAGCAGGAATTAGTAGCTGCTTTCTGGTTTCTTCAGCTAGTGCTGCTGGTTTTGTTCCCTTTTGCATGGATGCAGCTGAAGGGGATAGTGGATTACTGGGGGCTGGGACTGGGGTGGCTCCGGATTTCAGAAACGGGGGATGCCTAGTGCTTTCGCTCCGTAGATGTGTTTCGTTTGATTTGGGAAAATTATATGTCTGAAGCTTATTCAGTTAGCCCGAAAAGGTTATTTGGACAAAGAGAAATAGAAATGCTACATTCAGTCCGCTATTTGTTTCGCTGAACAATGTGATGGCTGTTAGAGGGTTAAGGCATTTCTGAGAGTTGTCTTTTGTTTGTTATGATTGCTCATATGTTTTAGTTTTTCACCATTGCAGGGTTGAGTTCATCTGCTCAGAAAGATGCACACCTTATCTCCTCATCTATGACCTCTGGAATATGCTCTAGCTATCTTTATATGCTTCACCAGGTGGTCATTAATGGGCTATTTTCTGAGAAAACAGCCCAGTTTCCTCTTTATTTTGATTATTCTGCACTGTGTGGCCCGTGAAGCAAGAGCGCTAAGTTCAGATGGTATGTGATGGTTGCACCTGGTATTCATGTGAACCATTTGAGTTCATTGTTCTTGTACGATGCTTATGTTCCACGAATTGTTTCTTACAGGTGAAGCACTTCTTGCCTTTAAGAAGGCAGTTACAAATTCAGATGGTATCTTTATAAACTGGCGTGAACAAGATGCAGATCCGTGCAATTGGAAGGGTGTTAGATGCGATATTCCCACTAAAAGAGTGATTTACCTGTAAGAACCGAAGCTGTATATATATATATATATATTTTTTTTGTAACTGAGTTTATTGTAATTTGCTCTTCTTAACCTTTTCTTTCTTCGAAAAGGGGAGTATAACCCCAGCCTCTTCATCAATCGATGCACACAGCTATATTTTCTACGAAATTCATCATGCTCTTCTTAACCTAGACCTCACCGTTTTTCTTAGCATTTTATAATTTCAGAGAATCATATTCAGTATTTTCCATTGCATTGCCATAAATATCTGGCCACTAACTGCCTCTCATTTAGGATTCTCGCATATAGTAAGTTGGTTGGGCCCATACCACCTGAAATTGGGAGGCTAAATCAGTTGCAGACTTTGTAAGTGTGTCCCTTTTTTTTCCATTCCTAACCTTTCTCCTGTTAATATCCACCTTATACATGAAAGCACTTGGTCTTTGATATAAATGCGATTTTATGTCATTAGATCACTACAGGGGAACAGTTTGTATGGTTCACTCCCTCCTGAACTAGGAAATTGTACCAGGCTGCAGCAACTGTAAGTTTTATAGTGACTCTGATTACTAGTAATGCTTTGTTTCCACTGTATGAAATATTAGATGACGTAACTGATAATTAGTGATCATGGGATACTCTCTGTCATTGTAGTTTTGGTTGTAAACTTCTTTTGTGTGCCAGAGAACTTCTATTGTGTACCGATGGCTTCTATTCTTTTGTTGTGAAATCATTTGCAGGTATCTACAAGGAAATTATATAAGTGGATATATCCCTTCAGAGTTTGGTGATCTTGTAGAACTTCAGGCATTGTGAGTCCACCGGTGGAGTTTTAGCTGATTTGCTTATTATTTATCAATAAATCTGATTGTCAACTCCGCATGAGATTGATATCACATGTTAGATTAATGAGATAGATAGCTTATACAATATCGACTGATATATACACACACATATATAATAAAGCTTGAACATGAGTTATATTATGTATTGGAATGTAGATCAATCCCTCTGTTATGTAATTTAAAGATTAATTGCCATTACTAAATTCTGTTTATTTTATCCTACAGGGACTTGTCCAGTAATACGTTGAGGGGATCAATCCCACATTCTCTTGATAAGCTGGCCAAACTTGCATCATTGTAAGTGCCTTTGTTTATCTGTGTAAACATGTCAAACTGCTATAATAAGCCATGTACAATGAGGCCTTATTTTTGTATTGTTTTCACAACCTATGCAGCAACGTATCAATGAACTTTCTTACAGGAGCAATACCATCAGATGGTTCACTTGCCAATTTTAATGAAACTTCGTGAGTTGTCTTTCCCTGTGTTAGTTGCATCTATCCAGTTCATTCTGTATGTTTTGATTGTAAAGAAAAAAGACAGGCACGTTGTGTAATTGCTGCTTCTTGTTACCTCTACAACGAGAGACCATTATACTTTCCCATTTCTACCATTTCTTCTGAAATTTCACATGATAATGTAGCTTCATTGGAAACCGCGATTTATGTGGGAAGCAGATTAATTCAGTGTGCAAAGATGCACTTCAATCTCCATCAGATGACGCTCAGCGACATTCTTCAGGTATCAGATAGTTGAACATACCACTCTGCATCTTCTGTTCCATGCTTCTAACATTGTAGAAGGGTCAAATGTGCATATATTTGTCGATGTCAATATAAATCAACAAGTCTTTTTATCATCAGAGATTCAGAGAAACAAAATTTCGCAGTTTTGGGTTCTGTAAATTGATCTTTTTGTTTCAGTTTGCCACAATTGGGCCTATGAACTGAGATGTATTTTTCTGTTTTCCTGTGTTAGATGACGCGAATAAAAGGGCCTCCACCAAACTTGTTATAAGTGCAGTAGCAACAGTAGGAGCTCTGCTCTTGGTGGCTTTGATGTGTTTCTGGGGTTGTTTTCTGTACAAGAATTTCGGAAAGAAAGATATCCATGGTTTTGGGGTGGAGCTTTGTGGAGGTAACTATGCCATGCAAGTATTCCCCATGTTTTGAAGAAATTGTGTTGTAACCTTGCTTGTCATTTCAGGCTCGTCCGTTGTGATGTTCCATGGGGACCTCCCTTACGCCACGAAAGATATCCTCAAGAAACTAGAGACCATGGATGAGCAAAGTGTCATTGGATCAGGGGGCTTCGGAACTGTTTATAAACTTGCAATGGATGACGGCAACATCTTTGCATTGAAAAGGATAGTGAAAACAAATGAAGGGCGTGACCGGTTCTTTGATAGAGAACTTGAGATATTGGGAAGCGTTAAGCATCGTAATTTGGTCAATCTCCGTGGCTATTGCAATTCTCCTTCGTCAAAATTGTTGATATATGACTACCTTCCAGGTGGAAGCCTGGATGGAGTGCTACATGTACATGGTGAGTGCCATGTTTTTCTTCTCAGCATACATCTTAAATTTATTTTATTGAACTCTTCCTAGTATTCATAGTTGCAGTTGAATGAACATGGTAATATAAACTGATATTTGTTTATCTTTCTCAATGGCAAGCTAAACATGTGTGTTTGAAGTCTGACAAACTAAAATAGTCATAAGGGTTAGGTAGTTGATGCCTCAAAACTCAACATGACATCAAAACTCAGATATCCTGAAGATACACCTGGTGCATCTCTATAACTATAAATATAAGAGTAACAGTAGCAGTTTCTATTGCGGGAGATCAAGTGTTGAAACCAACAGGACCTCGGAGTAGACCTTTTCCTAATCTAGGGGAAGATCCTGCCAAGGAAAACATTCAGACAACTGTGCCCTGGTAGTAGATTTGTGTTTTAGCCAACATCAAGTTCACAGAGCATATCTTTCAAAGCTTAGATATGAGGGGAGCCTTCGAACATACTGAATATTCTGTAGTTTGGTTCTGTAACTAAACAAGGACACTCTTTGTGGGTGGCATGACTACAGAGATCAATGCAGTTACTTAACTTTGGCTCCATTTATCTACTGTATTCGTGCTATTTTCTATTTTAAATTTGAACCAGTTGACCGGCTTTTGCTCAGGTCTTCCGTGAGCACTGGTTTTTTACAGAACAGAAATGACCTTTCTATGCCCAAACCTAACATCTCATCTGTTCATCTGTCTTGACAGAAAAAAAAGCTGACCCAGATGACCCAGATGAACCAGCTGAACCAACTGAACCGGCTGAACCATTGGATTGGGATACGCGCATTAACATAATACTTGGAGCTGCAAAAGGCCTGGCTTACCTGCATCACGATTGTTCACCTCGAATAATACATCGTGATATTAAGTCGAGCAATATCTTACTTGACGCCAATTTTGAAGCCCGTGTATCAGACTTTGGACTTGCAAAACTACTAGAGGATGAACAATCTCATATTACTACAATAGTTGCAGGAACATTTGGATATCTTGCACCAGGTATGTGGAAGTTGTTCGATTTCACCAATGAGGGGAAAAAATGCAGAATTGTATTTGCTTCCTAGTTCTGAAAAATAGTTGTTGCTTTTGATTTTACTTATTAATATATCATTCTGTAATGTTCTGAGCTAATATACGCAAAACCCAACATCCAGAGTATATGCAGAGTGGCAGGGCTACAGAAACGACGGACGTCTACAGTTTTGGTGTTTTGGTGCTTGAGATATTAAATGGAAAGCGGCCTACTGATGCATCCTTCATTGAGAAGGGGTTGAACATTGTTGGATGGGTATGTTATTTCCTTCCATGTGGGCTAGCTTTTTTTGCCCGTGGATTTACCACATAGCTTGAGGATCAACTTGTCTATATTGCAGCTAAATTTCCTGGTTGGGGAGAACCGGGAGCGGGAAATCGTCGATCCAAATTGTGAAGGCGTGCAGACTGAGACCCTGGATGCCCTGCTTTCTCTTGCCAAACAATGTGTAAGCTCTTTGCCAGAGGAGCGGCCGACGATGCACAGGGTGGTACAGATGCTGGAGTCGGATGTAATTACACCATGCCCTAGCGATTTCTACGATTCAGAATAGGCTACAAACTGCGGTTGCTGCTGCTGCTGGACACGACACGCTGCGACTGGTTTCCCCTGTGGAGAGGCACATTCCATTTATTCTTTGCAGATTATGTAAATGCATTGCCGCGGTGTTCGCCTCCACAAGGCTGGTTCTACGGGGACAACATTTTTGCGATTTGTATGTATCTATGCCACGCTACAGACTGTTCTATGTTATTTTAATAAGAAAAAATTGCTGGAGCTGGATGTTCTTGTATTTAATCGTCAGCAGAGAGTGGAGAATAGAGTGATTGTGTTTTGGCATGACTTGTATAATTAGACTGTCCCAATCCATGTGGGAAAAAAAAATTCCCCAACCACCTGTGGTAATCGTACACAGACCTCCGTAAATAATATCCTTCACACCATGTTGTAATTCTGCACACACCTATGTAAGAAGGCCGCGGTTCTTGAGAAAACCATAAAGTAACCAATTAATACATTGGTAAATGACATTTTTTTTCTTTTCGAAATGGGGATGTCATTGTGGCCTTTGCATTGAATTGATGCATATGACTCTTTATTTCTTTATTGCAAAGTTTGCTAACGTTACAATTCACGGGTCACAAAGGGTCGCAACATGTATCAACCATCTAAAAATACAAAGTGATAAGCGCAGTCGATACATCAAAGCGTAAGTCTAGTAGGAAACCGCCAACTGTACTGGTTGAATAAACCCGCTACTACCATCTTCAAAGTGTCGCAACCAGAATCAATGGCGAGGGGAGTCTCCACTGGTTGATAAGAAAACGTACGGATTCAGTGCGTAGCCAGGAGAATAACTTGCAAAAAGGATGAAGTATTCTGTTTGCTAAAAATTGCACAAACACCCACCCGAATGAGATTCAAATTCTTTTTGGGTATGCCCTTAAGGCAATTGCCAAAAAGGTTAGTAATATTTTTTGGAGGGGATATGTTAAAAGACATATGCACAAGACGCTAAACTATTTTAGCGAAGGTGCAATCAAAGAATAGGTGCTGAATTGACTCATCTTTGTCACAGAAACAACAAGATTTGTTCCCGATTCAAATTTCTCTTGGCCAAGTTATCTTTAGTAAGAAAGACTTTTCGATGTAGAAACCACATGAAAATCTTAATTTTCAGCAAAACTTTAATCTTTCAAATATACTTATGCAAATACCTCGTGTGACCATCTAAAAGATCAAGATACATGGATTTGACAGTAAAATTTTCCGTCGTGGTTAATTTCGAAACAAACACGTCTTGTTTGATGGAAAATTGAACATCCATGAGTCGTTGTACTAACTCCAGCCATTTGTCCCATTTGTTACCCATCAATGATCTACGGAAAGTAATATTCAACCTCGCTGCTGAAAAAACACTAGCTACCGTCACTTGTTTACGGTGTGCTATATTATACAACATTGGGTATTGATGGGACAAAGGAGTATTACCAAGCCAAGTATCTTCCCAAAACCTTGTGTTTATGCCATTGCCGACTTGGAAAGAGCCCCTGGTAACGAACTCCTCTTTGACTCGCATGAGTCCTTTCCAAAAAAGTGAATCAAATGGATTCACAAATACTTGTGAAAGCGTTTTTGAATGTAGATATTTGTTATATATCAGCTCTTGCCACACTCCTTCCTCATTGACTAACAATCGTCGTCTACTAAGCAAACATTTATTCTTTAAATCAACTTCTATTCCAAGACCGCCTTGCTCTTTCGGATGGCAAATAATGCTCCACTTAGTAAGTCTGTATTTTCTTTTGTGATTGTCACTTTGCCAAAACAATCTCGATCAAATTGATCCAATCTCTTTCAAACCCCTTTAGGAATCTCAAGAAACGATAAACATTGGTAAACTTGTTAATACCGAGTTTATGAGAATAGGTCTGTCCCCATATGACAATAACTTGCCTGTCCAGTTGCTTAACTTTCTCTATTAACGGTCATCTACAGGTTTCCATTCTCCATTCTTTAGTTTTCGGTAGTGAATAGGAATTCCTAGATATTTGAAAGGTAGTGAACCGGGTGCACAACCAAACAAAACGATATAATCTTCTTCCATTTCTTTCGGTTTGTCAAAATAGATTAATTCACTCTTATGAAAATTAATCCTTAGACCAGACAATTTCTCAAAAATGCATAAAATTAACTTCTTGTTTAGAGCCTTTTCTAAATCATGTTCCATGAAAATTATAGTATCATCAGCGTACTGGATGATAGAGAAACACCTCCCTCAACCAGGTGGGGAATAAGACCATATACTTGACCATCTTTCTTAGCCCGATTAATTAAAATAGCCAGCATGTCCGCAACCACATTAAAAAGAATCGGTGAGAGCGGGTCCCCTTGTCGCAACCCTTTCAGAGTCTGAAAATAATGACCTATATTATCGTTGGCTCTTATTCCAACGCTGCCTTTTTAAATATAATTATTAATCCATTGACACCATTTTGGATCCAAACCCTTCATTCTCATTGTCAGTTGTAAAAAAGACCAGCTAACCTTATCATAAGCCTTTTCAAAATCAATTTTTAGTAACACCCCGTCCATTTTTTATGTAATTCATGGATAGTCTCATGTAGCACGACCATCCCATCTAAGATGCAAATGAGATAAATTCGCATGGTTAAAAAACATATTATTATGTCCCACCATAATGATGATTCTGTACTTATGATTAATTCCACACTATTAGTTGTCAAATATATTTTCATCACTATGTGACGGGTAATTAAGTTAAAAACCACTTTGGATGATTGATCGTACATAACATACACTGGAAGATAAGTGTTGATTGTCTCATTGTGACTGCAACAAACTTAATCTTCGCCAGTTGAGCTTTGCAAGATTATCCTTGGTAAGGATGACACAATTGGAATGTACCATGTAACCTTTTTTCTTTTACGAGGCACCTTCATTTTCAGATGTTCTTTTGTTATTGTCAACGGAATGTCCGAGGGTCATGTACATGGAATTTATTGAGAATTTTCCATGCGATTCTTATGTATATTCCAATGGAATCGTTCCATTCGAGAATTGGTCCACTACCAACTACACTAGAAGAACATTACATGTCGTAAGCCGAAGCCTGTCCAAACCTCGCGTGAACGTCACATTACGTAAAGAAGTTTCCATAACCTTGGCGATACTATCACTCTTGTGACGAACAAAACGCAGTTGGCTATTGGACTCTTAGGTGATATTTCCTAGTCACTTAATCAGCCCAGTTTTTCCAAATTGTATCTATGTGTAGTTAATCGGCAACCCAACAGCGAGATTGGTGGTGGCTCATGCCTGACAGTGGCAATGTTGTCGCTTTGGAGGTGCAAGGATCAGCGGATCTGCGGACCGTCAGCTCCCCGACAACGTGGGGTGGTGGTTATGTCGAGGCTCCGAGCGAAGGCCTGCCCGACTTGCCGGCTGGAGGCGGCGGCCGTGGACGTTGCATTCCTCCGTGGAGGCACCGTCGTGTAGTTTTGCGACACCACAATTCTTGGGTCATGTTCTTCCGCCGAAGGACTAGACCTCGACACGGGGTTGGGTAGTGGTGACGTCCTCACGTCCTTCCCATCTTTAGGGAGATCATCTATCCCGTTCATATTTTCTTTGGGCTAGACGTGCCCGACATTGTGATTGGCATGTGCCCGGCTAGTGATGAGTGGGTTATGTGTGGTTGTTTGCGAGGCAAGACAGTGATGGTGTGTGATGGTTTGGTCGTGGCATGATTTTGTTAGTCAGACTCTTATTTCGGCGTGTACGACTCGTCTTCCTGTTGGACTTCTCCTGTTGCATAGTCGGAACTGATGTCTCAAGCGGTGACGAGGACCTACGTGGGACAGTCCAATCGTGAAGATCATCGTTGGTGCGGATCCTGCACATCTCCTCTCCGGAGCTACTCATCAAAATCAAAACTGACAGTCGTCTTCTGCGAGAAGGGTCATCTGTTTTGCATGGGTCAGCGCTTCACAAGTCCACTGCGGTGCGGTCTTCCTAGGTGCTCTCTCTTCTGTGAAATCGGGATCGTTGAAGAGTGACGACGACCACACTGGTGGGAAACCTCGACGATGACCCGCACTTTTGACGGTGTGTGTATGCTTTGTGTCTGTAGCGCTGTCGTGACGGTCAGGTTTCATGACGGTCGGCAAAGGTGTCTGTACTAGTTTCCCTCTAATTAATTGACCAACTCTTTTCTCCTTACTTGATGAAAATGACAAATCTTTTACCACGTTTCAAAAACAATTGTTGACTATCTATAGGCCTATAAATCGGTCGCTACTGACGGCCTTTTCTTTTTGAAACGGGGCAAAAGATTTGCCGTTTATGGTACCTAGGAACATGTGATTATAAATTGGGAGTGTCTAATTCTCAGTCGATTTAGATTTAACTAAATCTCAGTCAGTTGCACACAGTTGCAAATCATGTGCAACTCATAGACCAGCACAAATCACGACACAAATCAAACGGTGAATGAGGCGACTGAGATTTAACTAATTCTCAGTCAGTTGCACACGATTGCAAACCATGTGCAACTCACAAATCAGTACGAATCACGACACAAAATCTAACGGTTAAGGAGGCGACTGAGATTTAGTTAATTCTCAGTCGACTTAGAATTAGCAAAACCGTTATAAATTTTATCATCTTTCTCGATGGATCTATCATCTATGATGGTGCTCGGTGCGACGACGATGGCGGCCTCCGGTGTAGGTCCTCTGGGACCGGTGCTCGGCGACTTCCCGTTCGCGTGGGGACTGCTTCCGATCCAAGGCGTCAAGGGAAGCAGCTGCGACGGCGCGCCACCGACAGCTCCGGCGTGCTGCCGGCGTGGTCAACGTGCAGAAGGGCTAAGCTGTAATTTTGTTTTCTATGGGGACCTTTCTGTATTGTTTCCGAGCTAATATCTTTTCCTTTTAATCGCAAAAAAAAAAAGGATCTATCATCCATGGGTTGCAGTGTTCTAATTTTTTGGCCTCCATGGTGACCACGAGGAGATCAGTCGACGCTATGCGCGGCACATAGGATAAGGATAGTACTAATGCAGGGCAACACCAACATTGATTATGGTAGCATGGAGATTCCACCACGGGTTGGGTGTCCCAGCCTTATTCGATGGCCATCTGTACATCTGTTCCCCCTATAGTAACTAAAATGTTGTACATGCTCTTAGAAGGGTGAAGGACGGCCGGTGGCCTCTAACAGTTGTGACAAGAAGGGGCCAGTCACTGGCATTGAGATCCACAACTGACCATGGGCGTCAAGGTTCAGCACCGGGGAGATAGATTGGAAGTTCAAAGGATATCCTGATGAAACAAGATCATGCAGACGATTCTGGGCCACGTTAGATGCAACGGTAGTTTCCTCCACAAATGACCTTAAGCAAATACAAAGAAAACAAACATGTTAGATGTCACCGGTTGAAATAAAATAATTAGTGGGGAGCTTAAAAATAAATAAATTACGTTGGAAACTTCAGTATCATCGAGATCAATCAAAGTAAGAAGACATGCCTTGAAGTTGTGTTTAGAACTTCAGAGAACGCGCATGGGAGAAAGTCCGGTGTGAAACTAACAGCTCTCTCGGCAGAATAAGGTTCAAGCATTTCAACCGTTTGCTTTCGAAGGTCAACTCCAACAATCCATGCAGTCTTACCATAAAACTCCGCCTTAGACATGAGGTAGACAACATCGTCACCGTTAATGCTAAGGCACGGGAAAGCTGTTGAGAGGTTTCTTAATGTCGACTTTCCAGGTCCACCATCACATAGCTGAGGCAACAAGATAGAATGCCTTGGGTTGTCGGCTAAGATGTCATCAACATGAATACTATGCCCCTTGTGCCAATTCTCCCAAGAAGTATGCCGATAACATGTCCGGATCTTCCAACCATCAGGGACAAAAGTGATTAGTACCTCTTCTTGTGGGTCTAGCAAGTCTTCCTGTGGGAGGAGGAGGATCTCCGAGTCATGCAGGACACCTGTACTATCAAGATCCTTCGTCATCTTAAACCTCTTACTCTGGTTATTATTAGGAATACTAATTTCCTTTCTGTAAAAATGTTCCACCTCCACAAGCTTGATGATACCATTGCAGCTGACGACATCCCGTACCGACAGCGGGTCACCGTCCCGGCACAAGTTGAATCCAGGCTTGGGCAGTGGGATGAAGTAGATGAAAGGATCGTCGTCAAGAATGTTGCAGACGATTATACCACGCCAGAGGTCGACCCATCCTATGAGGCCGCCTCCGAGCGCGATCACCTTGTGGGTTACAATGAACGTGTCCTCTGCTCTGATCTCACGCCACGTCTGCAGCTCCAATCTCCTGGTGGTCCACCTGCTCATCTTTGACGAGAAGATGCTGAGGTCATAGTATCCTAGTGTGTCTGTGACGGAGAGATCGGCCAGGACGAATTCGCCGTCGTGGAAAGGCACGATGGCGACGTCCAATGAGTTCCTGGTACCTAGAGGAGAGGCCGGGATCGGAGTGAGCGATGGCTTGCCGCGGCCAGCATTGTATATGAAGTACTCCGCCTGATGGTAATCTCGGACGGTGCTTCTTGGGCCGGTGGTGAAGGCGAAGCGGAGGAGGACGAGGTCCTTCTCCGAGAACACAACTCTGGCCTCGACGTCCAAGTCTTCCGCGCGGAACTGAGGGCCGTGGACGCAGAAGTGGGAGACCGCCGGCGGATCCGCGAGGCAGAAGGTGACCTTCATGGCCCGGCCTGTGCTTGCGACGGCGGTGGCGGTGGTGGCGTTCTCGAGGTCGGCGAAGTAGGCGTTCCTGTCGAGGAGAACCCAGTCGGGATAGCGAGCGGGTGTGGCAGTGGCGGCGGTGGCGGGATTGATGCCGGGAGGGCGGAAGGAGGAGCCGTGGAACGATCCGTCCATTGCAGTCGGCGCAGATTGGATTTGGGAACCTCTGAATAGAGAGGACCGATCGACGAGTTTTCTTTTATGGGTTCCGAGAAGGGATAGCTGAATTGGACTCCGATTCGTCTTCCTGCCAGGATGGTACCAATTCAGAATAGGCTACAAACTACGGTTGCTGCTGCTGGACACGACACGCTGTGGCTGGTTTCCCCTGTGAAGGCAAATTCCATTTAGGCCCCGTTTGGATTGTCGTTTACTTTTCCCCCGAAAAGAAAACGACGGAATCCTTCGTAAATTATACTGACGTCCGGCCGATTACGGAGCTTAAACGACGAACCAATCGTGCATTGTCGCCTCCACCAGGTTGGTTCTATGGGAAGAACATTTCAGCGATTTGTATGTATCTATTACATATGTTAATTTAATTAGAAAACTTAGCTGGAGATTGTTGTTCTTGTATTTAACCATCACTGGAGTGGGGATTATGGGGAGCCCAAAGTGGCAAAGTTGAAGATTCGCCATTAGGAATGTGCTGCAAAATTAACAATGCATACTGCCAATTTAGTTCAGTACGAAGTGGCGAAGAGCACACCTAGGTATGTAGCTAACCCAGGAGCAACATAATTTTTTCGAAGTAACGAGCTCCTGGCCCCAAATTTCGTTTTCCATGAAAACTGATAAGTCATCATCCAAACGTGGCTCAGGTCTGCAGCAAAAGGAAGAGCATCGCAAAGAGAATTCGGCCGGGAAAATGGGGTTTTTTCGACAGTGAATAACTGAAGGAAAAGTAACAGAGTAAAGCACAAATACACAAACAACGCTGCTATGCTCAATATGACAATATAGCACAGTGAACTTTCAGGTCATGCGTAGTACAAAAGCTCATCGTGCTCTCATCGGGCTCACATGCAAAACAGCAACTACAACCTACCTACACAACGCACCCAACATTTCACGAAAAACGCAACACGAACAGAACCCACACCGGAGCGCCCATCCAAGCTGATTTATTGAGGTTGTGAGCAGAGAGCAGCTAAGCCGTACGCCTCTAGCCGGTGATCTGGACGGGCTTGACTTCGGGCTTCTTGACCTCCTCCTTGGGCACGGTGACGGTGAGCACGCCGTTCTCCATTGACGCCTTGATCTGCTCCGTCTTGGCGTTCTCGGGAAGCCTGAACCTGCGCAGAAACTTGCCGCTGCTGCGCTCCACGCGGTGCCAGGTGTCGGACTTCTCCTCCTGCTCCTTGTTCCGCTCGCCGCTGATCTGCAGCACGTTGCCGTCGTCGACCTCTACCTTCACCTCCTCCTTCTTGAGCCCCGGCACGTCCGCCTTGAACACGTGTGCATCGGGCGTCTCCTTCCAGTCGATCCGCGCGCCGGCGAAGGCCGCGGTGTCGGAGCTGGCGCGTGGGAAGATGCTGCCGCTGCCGGCGCCGAAGGGGAAGCCGTCGAAGGGGTTCCAGAGATCAAGAGAGAAGGGGTCGAACACGTCGGCGCGGCGAATCAGCGACATGTTCGGCTGGTTGGCGATAAACTGCTGAATGTTTAGTGGCGGTTGATGTGTGAGAGCGAATTGTTGGACGATCTATCAAGAAAGCTAGCCTTCGATGTTTTCCTCGATTGGTCTTGACCTGAATCGATGATGGAGTGGAGAATTTATAGGTGGGCGGACGTGCAATGGAGACGAGGTTCCTGAGAGTTCTTGCTTCTTCGAGGACCTACAGGTAGAAGCCAGATTTGTGTAGCTGGGCCGGGAATGCTTTGCGCCTTTGCTTCCACCCCATTCGCTGGACCATGCGACTGCATCGCCAGGAACCAAACAATTTTTTGGAATCTGCTAGGTACCTCTTGTAGGTCCTCGACTGAAAGTCTGAAACCAAGCGATCAACAGCCCAGTACGCCCATTTTGCCAAAAAAAATAACATGGAAATATATTGACATTAAAGATCAGTGTACATTATTACAACTCACCAAGCAGGAAGTACAAGTGCCTACATGCACAAAATAACAGAAGTATGATCTAAACACCGAGTAGATGATACCGTCAAACGCAGGCTCCATATTGTTGCATCTGCAATTTCCAAGAGCCTCATTCATGCTCCTAATCAGTTGATACCCCGTGGATGGCTCTCCCGACAATCTATCTGGTGTATGTATTCGAGGTGAAGGTGAACTGAGCTGTAGATTTTGAAGACCATCATTGAGTCGGTTGCGTTTTGACGAGCCCTTGCTGTTAAATCTGGGGATCAACGACAGAGAAGGTGTCGTCCACCTCTGATGACACAACCCGAACAGAGGGTAGGTATCTTCTACAGGGCGATCATCAACCAAGAAGAACTTTGTGCATATAGAACTGAAAATGCAATCCTACTCGTTCATTGAAGTATTTTTCCAGCTCCAGACTCGTAAGCTGCTATTTCAGGATCACACAAAGATGTATGTGCTCCTCCTTCCCGCAGACCGACGGGTTCAAGCATCTCAAGCCTATCGCCGCCAATTCCCCACCAACCTCCAGTTCCGCAAGTCATCAAACCATGTTGCCTCTTCTCACTACCACAACCGGCCAAAAGAAGCAGCGGCGCACGAGCCTGCAAAACAAAGGCCTTCCTTCAGCCCTGTAAGGCGATTTTGTGCTCTTTTTCTCCCCCTCGCCACCATGGCCGGCCAGGAGGAGAAGCAACAAGATGATGCTTCAAATCCTAATTGAGGCAGGGGATATCTTGAGCTTATTGTTGATGCCGGTGCCGGAACGATCACTTCCTTCCGCCCTCCACCTTGGAGCACTCCGGAAAAATTCACCTGCCGTCTCACACCGTCGAAGGTGTCGACGGTGGCGAAACTCATCAGATCTGAAGCAGAACTGAGCTTATTGAGGGGATTGGGGACAAACACCACCTCCACCTTCCACTCCGACCACCGGAGCACCAGGACGAAGCAAGGCATCGCCACCCGCCTCCAGGAGCTGCTCATGTGGTCTCGTGACTCCATCCCCGGCGGCATGACGCCATTCTCCATGCAGGAAGAAAAACCTAGCCCATAACTACTATAAACAGAGGTCGAAGAAGGTCACCCCCCCCCCCCCACCCCCCTCCAACTCCGGCTGGCAGCGCCGTCGGAGGAGACGATGAGAGGGGCTGGGAAAAGGAAGATGACTTTCAACAGGGTGGAAAGGAAAGAGAACGAGAGGGGTGAGAACCGCGGCCCCGTATGCCTACTTAGGGGGTGTTTGGTTAGGCTTTCTAGTTGGCTTTTGGCTTTGGCTTATAAGCCCAAAAAGCACCTAAATAGGTGCTTTTGGCTTTTGGCTTTTGACTTATGTTTTACTATGGTATAAGCCAAAAGCCAAAAGCCAAAAGCACCTATTTAGGTGCTTTTATGGCTTATAAGCCAAAGCCAAAAGCCAACTAGAAAGTCTAACCAAACACCCCCTAAGCATGTTTCCACTGATTGAACCGCATTTAATCTAGTGCACGCTTGTTCCTTTGTACCTCAATTCGTTCGTACGTTGTTTCCTCGTAGAGCTTGTTTGTTTCTTCTTTCTTTTTTGGGTTTTTTCCTTTGATGTATTTTTTTTTTCTATTTTCCTCACAATGTTTATTTTTTCATGATTTTCCACTTTTTTGCAGGGTAATACGTGTCTCATTTATAAAATAAAGATCAATTTACAAAGCACATACACACCGACTTTACAGAACTGAAAAGATAGGATAAACCTATGCAAAAAAAACAGCGCCTATCCACCTCCTTTGACACCACTGAAGCGACCACCAAAGGAACGGAAGACAAATCACCTCTTCACTCGAGCTCGACGCCGCTCCATCGCTGATCTGCAGCTTTACAGACCTCCAAAGTAGTTTGCCAGAAGCAAAACCATTACCGTTGCAAGAATTAGACCGGGTGTCGGGGAGATGAACCCCGGATACCCTAAAGACGCTCATTTCTTCAAACTCCTCAAGCCGGCCAGGTCAGTCCGGCTGCAACACGCCGGTTGCGTCATGCCGGCAGTGTTTGTTCGGCTGCACCTATCCGGATGCATCCGTCCGGCTGGACCGAAGCCGGATCTACCAGCCGACAGTTCCGTACCAGTGGGCCAGTCTCGCATAACCGTCGCCTGTGAACAGTACTTCTTGTCAGGCGTTGCCTATACAACATTATGACAATTAGCTCCAGCCGGACCAGAGTGTAGTTTATGTCATAGGGATAGCCATGTAATTTCCTTGTAACCCAAAACCCTAGCTCGTTGCCTATATAAGGTGGGCTAGAGCCCCCTGCGCGGGGTAAGAAGAAACACAAGCTCCAGGCACTGATTCTGCTCACGAAGATCATCATCTTCCACCTCCAGCCGGCTAGAGCCTCCAGCCGGCTGCCACCCGAAACAGCTCCAGGAGCATATTGTATCCCGAACTCTACGTCGCCGTCGCTGCAAAGGAGTACCCGGAGGAGGTCCTCACCTGTTTGGCTCCATCGGCCTTCGACGCCGGCATGCGCGGCTGCGAGTCCTCCTTCAATCACCTCGACTCCGGCAGAGCGGACTGCGACGACACCGAGCTCTGCGTCTACGCCGAGGTGCACACGGTCGAGCATGTGGCCGCAGGAGGCGTCGCCGGCAAAACCGTCCACGAAGCTGGCGAACCTTCGCGTTTCCAGCGCAACCTCGAGGCGGAGTTCGAGTTGCTGAGCACTCCCATCGCGCCGAGTGCGGACCCATCCAAGGCGGCAGCCGAGCTCGAGAAGATGCGCCAGCAGATGTATGACAAGGCACTCCACTTAGCCTCGACGCAGCGCCGACTCAACGCCATGATGCGCGAGTACAACACCGTCCACGGTTTCGAGCCGGCAAGAGGCAACACGGACAAGCTGGGTGAGATCAGGCGCAAAGGAGGGGACCTCGGCGGAGCATTGAACCGTGCTGGACAGCTGCATGAGAACTCCGACATCGTCCAACCGGAATACAGTTGTCCGGCTCAAAACATGAAGGCAGCGGAGGTGGCGGCAGCTGAACTTCCTCATCTTCAAGGCGAAGAGCTACGTCAACAAATGCGCCAGGTTCAAGAACTCATCGCCACGGCCAACCGGCAGCAACGCGAAACCGAGCCGGCCGGAAGCAGGGACTTAGCGCTATACGCTCCTCCACCTGGCTATGACGCAGCCGGCAAGTCCAAGCAGGGCTACGAGGCGTCATCGACAAGCCGCGGCAGGCCAAAGGACAAGAAACCACGAGCTCATCGCGAGAGGAGCGCGAGCTCACATCCCTGAGATCACGGTCGTGATCCGGCTGGACGACCTGAAGACGGCGACGACAACAACCCCCGAGCCAGACGCAGCGTCAAGGAGCGAATCGGCCACAAGGTCACCATCGACCAACGCCTGGGGCCACTGGGACCGGAAGCCGGCAACGACGCTCGACAACGCATCCAGTCGCTCAAGGTTTCAAGCGTCATCGAGGAGGAGGACGTCGCCACGTGTAGCTGTTTCGGACCACGCATCCGGACAGAGCAATTCCCAAAGGGATTCACGCTCCCGAGAGACACGCCAAAATATAACGGCACCGCCAAGCCGGAGGACTGGCTGGCTGATTACGTCACCGCAGTCAACATCGCAGGCGGCAACAAGCGGGTGGCCGTATGCTACGTGCCGCTCATGCTCCAGGGATCGGCTCGGACCTGGCTGAACAGCCTCCCGACTAAAAGCGTCAACAACTGGCTGGACTTCGAGGAAGTGTTCAACCGCAACTTCACCGGCACTTACCTGCGCCCGGGCAATGCGCAGCTGCTCGCGATGTGCAAGCAGAAGGAGGACGAGTCGGACCGTGCTTATCTAACGCGGTGGACCGGCCTGCGCAACTCTTGCGAGGGAATCCCAGAATTTCAAGCCGTCCAGTACTTCGTCCAAGGCTGCAAGGACCAGACTCTACTCAAGCACAAGCTCCTGAGGAAAAACCCGAAGACCATGGCGCACCTCATGGCCATCGCGGATGAGTATGCCACCGCCGACGCGGGCATGACCAATCCGATCCGACTCGACGAAGCCGGAAGGATCATCACGGCTGAGCCGGCTACGTGCCGAAGCCGAACGGAAGCGCAAGAAGGAAGATCAACCCGGCGCGACTCCGATGCGTCTGGCAAGCGCAAGTCCACTAACGATCGCGTCGAGTCCAAGGTCGTCGCCACCACAGAGGGAAGGCCGGCAGGCGGCTTCGACAACCGCCGCATGAGAACAAGCAGCGACATGCGCTGGACAAGGGCGAAGAACAATTACGAGTCTCTGCTCGACCGGCCGTGCCGGAACCATGGCGATCGGCCAGCCAACCACACTGTGAGACAGTGCAACCTCGGCCGTCCAAGGCCGCCACCGTACGGACGACGGGATCCACCTCCACCTCCGGATGAAGCCGGACGGGATGATCGGAGGCGCGACGACAGGCGGCGCGAAGACAGGAATCACGATGACCGCCAACGTGAGGACCAAAGGAGGGAACATCTTCGATCTCCACCACCAAGGGATCACGACGAATACCAGAACCCGGACGCCACCTACATCGTGTTCGTTAGCGAGTGCGACGACAAGCGAAGCCGGCGAGAACGATTCAAGCAAGTGAACGTTGTGGTTCCGCCCGTCCCCCAGTATTTCAACTGGTCGGAAGAGGCGATCACCTGGGACCGCCGCGACCACCCGGAGCTGATGCCCAATCCAGGCGGCTATGCTCTAGTTCTGGAGCCCATGATCATCTCCCCCAAGCGCGCATGCACCTTCTCTCGCGTCCTCATCGACGGAGGCAGCAGCATCAACATACTCTACCGCGACACGCTGGAGAAGTTGGGCGTCTCCGAGTCCAGCCTGATGCCAAGCCGGACGGTCTTCCACGGCATCGTACCAGGGCGAGCCGGCTCCTCCATGGGGCTCATCCGGCTTGACGTCCTATTCGGCACCAAGGACAACCATCGCCGCGAGACCATCTCCTTCGAGGTGGTTGACCACACCAGCGCCTACCACGCCATTCTTGGGCGGCCGGCGCTCGCCAAGTTCATGGCGGTACCTCACTACGCCTACCTCAAGATGAAGCTGCCAGGCCCGCGCGGAATCATCACCATCTCCGGGGATTACAAGCGCTCCATCGCCTGCGCCACCGACAGCGCGAAGGTGGCCGAGACCATGGTTTGCAACGAGGAGATGCGGCAATTCAAGCGCAAAGCCAGCAAGGAGAAGCTGGAGATACCGGAGTCGGCCAAGCCGGATGGCGAGTCAAATTTCTAGGCGGCACGAGACACTAAGAAGATCTACTTCGACGACAACGACAAGTCCAAGTTCGTCGTTGTGGGGGCAAACCTGGACCCCAAATAGGAAAGCGAGCTCGTCGAATTCCTCCGTGAGAACCGGGACATCTTCGCGTGGTCCCCCAAGGACATGCCTGGTGTGCCGAGGGAATTCGCCGAGCACTCTCTACATGTCCGGCCAGACGCGAAGCCGGTCAAACAATCCTTACGCCGTTTCGCAGAAGAAAGAAGGAAGATAATAGGAGAAGAGATAGCCAGGCTGCTTGCAGCCGGGTTCATCATGGAAGTACAACACACGGAATGGCTAGCTAACCCAGTTCTAGTGCTCAAGAAAAACAAGAAGTGGAGAATGTGTATCGATTACACCCATCTTAACAAGGCCTGCCCCAAGGACCCCTTCGCCTTGCCGCGCATCGACCAAGTGATCGACTCCATGGCCGGCTGCGACCTCCTCTCCCTCCTCGACGCCTACTCCGGCTACCACCAAATACCGCTGAACCCGAACGATCAACTCAAGACCGCCTTCATCACCCCCTACGGATCGTTCTGCTACACCACCATGCCATTCGGCTTGAAGAATGCGGGGGCAACGTACCAGCGATGCATGCAGAAATGCCTGCACGATCAAATCGGTCGCAACGTCCACGCTTACGTCGACGACATCATCATCAAAACCAAGGAGAAGCACACCCTGCTCGCTGATCTCAAGGAGACATTCAACAACCTACGACGGTTCCAGATGAAGCTCAATCCGGAGAAATGCGTGTTCGGCGTGCCAGCCGGACAGCTACTCGGCTTCCTCGTGTCGGCACGCGGAATCGAAGCCAACCCAGAGAAGATTGCCGTCATCGAGAACATGCAACGGCCAAGAAACGTCAAGTACATCCAAAGTTCAACGGTTTCCTGGCCTCACTCAGCCGCTTCATCAGCCGGCTTGGCGAAAAAGCTCTTCCGCTGTATCATCAATTGAAGAAGACGGACAAGTTCGTCTGGAGCGAGGCAGCCGATGCCGCCTTCATCGAGCTCAAACGCGCACTCGCCACCACCCCTGTTCTAGCGCCACCAACCCCGAAGGAGCCTATGCTCCTGTACATTGCCGCCTCAAACCGAGTCATCAGCGTCGTCCTGGTGGTGGAGCGAGAAGAAGCCGGCAAACAACAGCTGGTGCAACGGCCGGTCTACTACCTCAGCGAAGTGCTCTCGCAATCAAAGCAAAATTATCCTCACTACCAGTAGCTCGCATACGGCGTATATATGGCGGCCAGGAAACTGAAGCACTACTTTCAAGAGCACCCGATCAAGGTGATAAGCGAGCCTCCGCTCGCCGAAATCATATGCAACAAGGACGCAACTGGCAGGATCGCAAAATGGGCGATCAATCTTACGGCGCACGGAGTCGAATACGACAAGAGAACAACGATCAAATCACAAGTGCTCACCGACTTCCTCGTCGACTGGACGGAGACGGAACACATTCCGCCGCCTCCCGATTCCGGCCAACACTGGCTCATGCACTTCGACGGCTCCAAAAGATACTGGGGACTCGGAGCCGGAGTCGTCCTCACCTCTCCCAAGGGGTGCCGGCTCGAGTACGTGCTACAAATCCACTTCACGGCGTCCAACAACGTAGCTGAATATGAAGCTCTCGCGCATGGCCTCAAGCTCGCCAAGGCCATGAACATCAAGCGGATCCTTTGCTATGGAGATTCCGACTTGGTGGTCCAGCAAACCACCGGGCATTGGGACGCCAAAGACCCAACATGGCCGCCTACTGCTTCTACGTCCAGCAACTCGCGGGATGCTTCGACGGATGCGAATTCCACCACATCCACCGCTCCAACAACGAGGCGGCCGACACACTGGCGAACATCGGCTCTCTCCGCCAAGAAATTCCACCCGGCGTTGCCCTCGAAAAGCTATACAAACCATCCATCACGCCGTGCCCAGGCTCCGACTCCATCCGGATGCCCCAGGGCGCGGAGCCGAACGGGCCGGCTGCTCTCAAGCCGGAAGCCGTTGAGGTCCTCGTCATCGAAGAAGCTCCGCCATGGACACAGCCCTTCCTCGCCTACCTCGCCAACGACGAACTTCTAGCGGACGAGCTCGCCGCCAGGCAAATCAAGCATCGCGCAAGCGCTTACACCATCATCAACAATGAGTTGTACAAGCGCAGCGTCTCAGGCATCTTCCAGCGCTGCGTAATCCAAGAAGAAGGAATTAGAATACTCCGAGAGATTCACCAAGGCGAATGCGGCCATCACGCGTCGTCAAGGGCAATCGTGGCCAAAGCGTTCCGGCATGGATTCTACTGGCCGACTGCGCTGGTGGATGCAAACCAGCTAGTCCGGCTCTGCAACGACTGCCAACGATTTGCAACACAGAAGCATACGCCGGCTGCGACACTCAACAATCCCCATCACATGGCCGTTCGCCGTCTGGGGGCTGGACATGGTAGGTCCGTTGAAGAGGACGAGCGGCGGCATGACACACCTGCTGGTAGCCATCGACAAGTTCACGAAGTGGATGGAAGCCAAGCCGATCAAGAAACTAGATGGTCCAACCGCTGTCAAGTTCTTCAAGAGCATCATCTACCGCTTCGGCTACCCCAACAACATCATCACGGACAACGGCTCAAACTTCGTCAAGGGTGAATTCGCCAAGTTCTGCGGCAGAACCGGCATCCGGCTCGACGTCGCCTCCGTCGCACATCCGCAATCAAATGGGCAAGTCGAGCGGGCAAACGGACTCATCTTGGCCGGCATCAAACCGCGGTCGCTCGAGCCGCTTGAACGAGCAGTCGGCGCATGGCTGGAAGAGCTTCCATCCGTTCTCTGGAGCCTAAGGACAACTCCGAATCGCTCAACCGGCTTCACCCCGTTCTTCCTCGTCCACGGAGCCGAAGCCGTCATGCCAACCGACATCGAGCACGATGCACCCCGCATCGTCCTGTTTACGGAGGCGGAAGCCAAACAAGCCTACGAAGACGGAATGGACCTGCTCGAAGAAGCACGCCAACTCGCCGAATCAAGATCAGGCATGTACCAGCAGCAGCTGCGCAACTACCACAGCCGGAGAGCCAGACATGTACGCTTCCGTGAAGGCGATCTCGTGCTCCGGCTAATCCAAGACACCAAGAACCTGCACAAGCTGTCATCACCCTGGGAGGGACCATTCATCGTGAGCAAAGCACTCATCAACGATGCCTACTACCTCATCGACGCCCGCGAGCACAAGAAGGACAAGATGGACAAGGAAGGCGATGAAACGGAAAGGCCATGGAATGCCTCACTCTTACGCCGATTCTACACTTGAGCGAGTGCCATGTATGTATCACCTATGCTATCAATAAAGGAATGAAAATGATGAGCACATGAATCAATTTTTCGCAGTTTTTCGCTTTCCCCTTTTTATCTTCCGGTTGCTCCGGCAGCCGGCAAACTTCCCTCCCGCGGCCGTGTAGCGTGAATAAGCTCCAAACGGCTACCTCTTCGAATCCAGTAAAGACGGCAACAGATTAAGCTGGAGGATGCTAAAACGTGAAAAACGCTCAAAGGAAAGTAGTGCCGGCTGATAAAAATGTCATTCTGCAAACTCGGCCAAGCCGGCAGTCGGCAACTTCTTCTATTACGGACGACTAACTACACGACGCTAAATGGCTACCTCTTCAAATCCGGCATGGCTGGCAAGAGAATAAGCTGGAGGCCGACTGTATGCGAAAGACGTAAGAACAGAACTCGTTGTCAGCTGAAAAAACCCTGGCCTAATAACCCAAAACCTAACGTTATAGTAGTGTGTATGATCCCGCTGGACGGTGAAGTGCACACGAACTACGGCAGGAACGGCTACAGGCGAGAGGATAATTGAACTCAACAAAATAAAAACAACCTTTAAAGCCAGTTGAACAAGCTAACCGCTTCATCATCCGCTCTATGTATAAAAACGCCGTTCTGCCGGCTGCGGAGGCCCGGAAACCGGACGCGAAGCACAGCAAGAATCCGAAGCCGGTCTCAAGCACACAGGTACAAGAACAGGATGGATAACGGCATCCGGCTTCAAACAACAAGCCGGCAATACAGCAGTAATTCAAAAGCTTACAAGCAAGGGCGAAACAAGGCAAAATACATGAACCAAAAAGAGGAGATCCACAGGCGGACAACCTCGCATACAGATGAAGCCGGACACTGGGCAACCTAAACCTAAGCCGGGGGAGGCGTCATATCGTCATCGCTCTCCTCCCACTCCTTGAGGCAAAGAGAGTCGTCGAAGACCTTGATGTAGAAGACTCTAGTCCGGCGCTTCAGCTGGAAACGAACGATGAAGGGAGGCGCCAGACGATAAAACCTGGCGAAGGCCCTCCAGCCGCTGTAGAACTCCGCCCGCCTGCGGACCTCTCCACCTTCATGGCTGATAATGACCCGAGCGAAGACCTCCCAAGGCCCCTGGCGAGCACCAATCCGATGAAGAAGAAACCGGAAGGGACCTTCACCCTCCAATGCCTCAGCAACAGCTCGGGGAAGCCATTGAATACGCTTGACGGGTTCATACAACGTCAGCACGAACTCGGATATGGGAAACTCATCCCAAAAGCCTCCAACCGGCGAATCAGACCGAGCAGGAGAAGGGCTTCTCCCACCCTCACCCAACGCATCGGCGGAATCACCACCGATGCCTCATCCACGGCCTCGACTACGCACACCGCCACCGCGGCGGCCGCCACCGCCACGCCCTCGATTCGGCGGGCGACCCCTCCCACGCTTCGTCGGCACGGACGAGGACTCTCCAATCTCCTTCTTCGGCGCCATGGCAAGAGAAGACGAAAAAGGAGGAAGAGAGGATGAAGTGAAGCGAGTGCATCGGCGCAACTATTTATGCAGAAGCAAAAGAGCAACCCAACCGTCACCAATGTATCCCTAGGTGACACGTAGCCAACAACACGGAGGATACGAACTGCAAAAGATCCGAACAGGTCAGTTAGCCACAGAAAATCCGGATGGTGAAGCCGAAGAGACAACTGGTACCGGCGCAGGAACTCAGCCAGAACATACCCAACACGTGGCCTCTGCCACGCCGTCAGCCGGCATCAAATTCATTCCCGGGGGCTGCGCAGCCGCCAAGCCGGCTCCGCGCACCCGGACGTACATCTACATCACCCCAAGTCAGGGACTCGGGGGCTGCCACGCCGTCAGCCGGCATCAAATTCAATCTCGAGGGCTGCGCAGCCGCCAAGCCGACTCCGCGCACCCGGACGTACATCCCCAAGTCAGGGACTCGGGGGCTTCCACGCCGTCAGCCGGCATCAAATTCATTCCCAGGGGCTACGCAGCCGCCAAGCCGGCTCCGCGCACCCGGATGTGCATCTGCATCACCCCAACTCAGGGACTCGGGGGCTGCCACGCCGTCAGCCGGCATCAAATTCATTCCCGGGGGCTGCGCAGCCGCCAAGCCGGCTCCGCGCACCCGGACATACATCTACATCACCCCAAGTCAGGGACTCGGGGCTGCCACGCCGTCAGCCGACATCAAATTCATTCCCGAGGGCTGCGCAACCGCCAAGCCAGCTCCGTGCACCCGGACGTACATCTACATCACCCCAAGTCAGGGACTCGGGGGCTGCCACGCCGTCAGCCGGCATCAGATTCATTCCCGGGGGCTGCGCAGCCGCCAAGCCGGCTCCGCGCACCCGGACGTCCAACTACGCCACCACGAGATAGACTCGGGGGCTGCCACGCCGTCAGAACGGCATCAAGAAGCACAAAACGAGGAGAAGCATAAAATTTCGACCCGACTTGATACTCAAGCCGGCCCAAAATTCGGGGGCTAGATATGGTGAATATCATCACCAAGTCAAACACAAATTCCCACGTAAAGATTCAACAACTTCAAAGACAATATTCTTAAAGGTGACAATCAGCAGAAGTGGAAACAGATCCACATCAAAACGAGTAACAGTTCGAGCCGGACATCAGTTCAGATCAGCAAGTCCTACAAATACGCCCGGCATCCCGGGGAGAAGGTGAATTAAGGAAGCGTAGCAGCAGCATCGCCGGCTTCAGCACCTTCAATTGGCCTCGTCGCTATAGACGGCTCAGCAGGAATGAGCTGCATCAGATCAACCGCCTTGGCGATCCGCCCTGAAGCCATGAGGATCTCTGGACGCAAGCTCGCAAGGGACGTCCCCGTACGGAAGCCACCCGTCAGCATATCCATCTTCACATCCGGATACCAGGACTTCACCAAGGCCAACGCCATGTCGGTGCCTCCTCGAGCCGCCATCTCCACCTGCTCATCGATGCCAGCCGGCGCCCCGTCTAGCCGGACGGACAGGTCGTGGAGAGTGCCAGGTATGGGGGCATCTGGCCGCAGATTTTCGAGGACGCTGCCGGCTGCTTCCTTCAGCAGTTTGAATTCTCAGCCGAATTGGAGAAGACGGGAGGCAGCAGCCGGTATAGCCCCAGCAGCGGCACCAGAGGCTTCTGGCCGCGAATGCGCAGAGGAAGCAACCTCTTGGACCCACGCGTCTGCCTCGGAACGAAAGCCTGCGTTTCTAGCCAGTAAGACCAAGAAGAGGATCCTGAACAAGGGATGAGGAGGAAGAATATAACACGTACCGAGGATAAGCTCGTTTACCCGCTCAACCTCCGAAATCAGGCCGCCCACCAGCAGCTCATGCTCGAGCTCACGCTCCCTGGCCGCCCGAGCGGTCTAATCATGGGCGTCAACAGATTCCTTCAGCTTGCGTCTCAGGTCTTCCGCATTCTTCCGAAGGGCTTCGACCTCGCCCAGCCTCTGCTTCTCAGCTTCCTGAAGCCGGACAACCTCCAGACGGCGCTCCTCCGACACCTTCTCTCCCGCTCGGAGATCGGCCGCAACCAGTGCATGGGCGGCATCCTTCTCCTTCAGCTTGTCGTTAAGCACCGTGAGAGGGACCGAAGCCGCCAGCTGCTTCTCCAAGCCAGCGCGGGAGGTGGAGTCACCTAACGAAGCAAAACCATCACCAAGTCAAGCAATCAAGGAAAAAAGAAAGAACAAGACACCAAGGCGGAAGAATACGGCTGGGAAGAGAAACCAAACCTTTGGCGGCATCGAGCTCCCGCTTGAGCGTCGCAATCTCCTTGGCCGCATCGGAGAGGGCATATTCCACCGAGGAGCGGAGCAGCGAGACGTCGGCCAGCTGCTCCTTCGCTCTTTTCTCCACCAACGCGGCGAGGGGGAAGTGCCCCGATGCATCCAGCCGGGGCGGCACCGGTCCAGAGTACGGAGGGATGCTCACCAAGGCCGACTGGTGCGGCCCGGGGATCGAAGCCGTCACCACCGCCATCGCCATGTCCTTGGTCGTCTCGGACACGGACGAAGAAGGAAGGAGGAAGGCGACGCTTCCGGCCTCTGCTTGCGGCCGGGGAGTCACCTTGAAGGCATCGACCATCACCTCGTCGGCCACCTCATCGCCACCACCGACAACTGAAGGACCAAGATCAGCCACAAGAGGAGCTGCGTTCGGTGGCACCCGACCGCCCGACATCACGCACGTCTCCACCCTCGCGGTCTCCGGAGGCAGATCAGCCGCCTGCGCTTCAGGAGCTTCATGAGCGGACTCTGGGGCGGGCTTGATCGCCACCCTAGGTGTTGCTCCACTAATCGCAAGTGGCTCCCTGCACAATGACAAAAGCGTCACGACAAGAAACTTGGACTGCAAAAATTCTTGCCTCAGCGCGAAGGTTTACCCATCGCGTGTGCCCAAATCTTCCGGCTTCCTCCTCCTCGAACGCTTAGATGACGGAACCGGCACACCGTCAGACGGACGCTTCACGCCGCCAGCGGGTGCCCCCGCGCCCTTTGCGGAAATGGCAGGGTCGTCAGCGGGCTGCTTTGACGAGACCGGCGCCACCTCAGCCCCAATTCCGGCATCCGCAGTTTTGTTGGCGTCCACATCCGCCTTTGCCTTCGCCTCAGCTTCCCTGGAGGCCACCAGCTGCTCCACAGTAAAACCGACGTTGAAAGCGTCCTTGGCCAAATCCGTCTGCGTCATACATGCATAAAACTCCCTTTCCAAATCATCAAAACTCAAGTCATAAATGAAGTCACCCCCAGGGTCGCGGCCAATCACCTCGGTGCCAGCTCCGCAGGTGGGGCATCCGGCTTCTTCCCTTTCCTTTCGGCAACTTTGGCCCTGATGTTGGCCTCAATTGTGTCCACATGCGCCTCCACCGCGAGCTTTCCAGCATGCGTCAAGCCGGCTGTGGTCAGCCGGCTGGACGCCGAAGATAACTTCTTCATGGGCAGCATGGCCCGCTTCATGAAGGATCCACCCCGCTTGCGGAAGACCTTGCCCGCATCCGAGTCAGCAGCCGCCTTCGACCGCCTCTCCTTCGCAATCTGGGGGGAAGGCATCGCCTGAGCCCTCCGGGTTCCGCAGCTTGCTCGGCGGAGGCGGCTCCCTCGTCGGGAACCATCTGCTCCTCGGGGAGAGGTCCCGTCCGGTCCTCCCTGAAGACAACTTCAAGGTCTTCGGTCCTCTGATGCTCGCAAAACTGCGAAGGAGTGCTAGCCGGATCAATTCTCCAGCCGGCCAGAAGAAACTCGAGATAAAAAACGACAAAGGAAGACAACCTCGGGAGCACACACCGCCCGTGAGAACGGCTCGACTCCAAACCACCACTTCCGCTTGATCTTTTCGGTGATCACGGAGGCGGCCCAGCGGCGCAGCTCATCCACGTCCAGAGTCTCTGTGCTAACCCGGGTGGGATCCCGGACACCCGAATAGAAGCACATCTTGTGTTCCCGGGCCTGCAGCGGGAACACCCGTCGGGACAGCCATGCCAAAGTCAGATCCCTAGAAGTCAATCTGGCTACAACCAGATCCCGCATCCGAGTCGTCACGGCCGCCTCCAGAGCTTCATCAACAGGCACCCTCTAGTTCCAAGACTTGTCGGCAGGCTGCACGTTCACGAAGCGGGGAAGCCCAATTTGGTCCGACGCCGTGAGATTCCGGACGTAGAAGTAGCTGCTCTGCCACTTCTTGACGGAATCCGGCAGATGAACCTTGGGTAAGAGGATGCTCTTCGTGTATATGGAGACGCTCCCGCACTCACGCAACCTCTTGCTGCTAGTCTGAGCCCAGAGGAAGAAGAAAATCCCAAACAACTCCATGCAGGGCCAAATGCCCAGGTACGCCTCGCAGAGGGTGACGAAGTAGGAGAGCAACGTAATGTTGTTCGCTCCCAAGTGATGAAGCTGCAAGCCGTAGAAGTCCAGAAATTCCCGGAGGAAGGAGCTCGCCGGCAACGCCAACCCCCTCGCCAGATGCGAGGAGAACACCACAGACTCGTTCGCCGCCGGGGCCGGCGAGATTTCATCATCGTCAGGGGCACGGGTCCCGATCTCCTCCTTCAAGCCAATGAACTTCCCGCTGCGGAGCCTCCGGAGCTCCGTGCCATTGACACAGGAGCCCATCCAAGAGCTTGAACTTGCCATTGATGTTCGGTTCCCCGTCAGAGAAGAGACGGCGCCGGCATGGATGAAGACACCGGAAGAATGCGAGGGAGGATGATGCGCTCGAGGAAAAGATGAAGATTAAGGTGCAAGCTGGAGAATGGGGACGGTAACCCGAACCATTCCCCCTTCCTCCTCTTTAAAGCAGGACGTCGCGGAGAAATCGTGTTCCCGCACGCCGCGTGGCGCGCGGTTACGGCCGAACCATCCGCAAAGATCCCACCTGCGGACAGTTGCCACAGAAGATCCCCACGACGAAGTCGAGGCGCTCTGCCTCGAATCCCGGGAGGAGCCTCCAGTCGGACAGAACGTGGGAACGTGGCTGACGTAGGCCACGAACCGAACCCTCCAGCAACACTACCAAGGTCTTCAGTTCCGACTACATGCACCCGGACAAGCCATCTTCAAGATCTCCAAACGAGCCGGCTACTCGCAAGCCGGGCTCTTCATCTTCAACAACGCACGACAAAATCGGGGAAGCTCGCGAAGCCTTCCCAGCAAGCAGACAAGACTCCACGAGCTCAGGGGCTAGTGTCGGGGAGATGAACCCCGGATACCCTAAAGACGCTCATTTCTTCAAACTCCTCAAGCCGGCCAGGTCAGGCCGGCTGCAACACGCCGGCTGCATCATGCCGGCAGCGTTCGTCCGGCTGCACCTATCCGGATGCATCCGTCCGGCTGGACCGAAGCCGGATCCACCAGCCGACAGTTCCGTACTAGTGGGCTAGCCTCGCATAACCGTCGGCACAGTGGAAACCAGGGTACCACGGGCCGGCCTGCCAGGGCCCACAAGATTCTTCAGGTGATTTTCGCTAAGGACCAGGCTCTCCAAGCCTGGCGAGCTTCGCGAGGATTTCTCTCCTCGCGAAGGGTTCTTCTCCTCGTCAAGGGTTCTTTCCCTCGGCGAGGGATCGCTCTTCGACAAGGCGTCTCTGACGCCACCCGCAAATTCTACTAAGGACCAAGCCGCGAGGCTTGGCGAGGCCTTTCGCCTCGCGAAGTTTTTCTTCGTGAAGCTATCTCTGCCCCCGCGGCAGAGCGCACATGGATTCTGCGCCATGCGCAGAGTGACGCGCGTGCCTACGCGCGATGACGACGACGCCGCAGTTGCCGTTTCCATGTATAAAGCAGTCAACAAAGCGGAGCCAAGCAAAGCGGACAACGAGTATTGCCTCTTTGGTGACAAGGGAACAGTCTGCAGCTACGCTCCAAGGACGACGTCACCATGGGCCGCCTCCCACCTCGGCAAGCGCCAGCCTGCTGTCCAGCTGGTCGGTGCCCCCTTTTTAGCTTTGGTGACGCCGTTCCCCTGCCGTGGACCGCGTCCACGATCTTTACCTTTATGGTAGACCTCACCTTTACGGTGCGCCGTGCCTCCTCCTTCGTCGCCATGTGGTAGCCCTTCCCGCCCAAATGTTTGGGCAGAAGAGGCCCAGGACGCCTATAAAAGGAGGAGGAGCACGCCCAAGCAAAGGGTTCGATCTTCGGTTGGTGCCGCTCTAGCAAAACCCTAACCCTAGATCTAAAGACTAGTAAGTAGCCATTGTTAGCCACCTCGAGCTCGACAAGCTCTCCTTGTACTGTAAACTCTTCAAGCAGTGCAATACACCATAGCAGGACGTAGGGGTTTTACCTCCACAAGAGGGCCCTGAACCTGGGTAATACCTTGTGTCAATCTCTGCAGTGTCGTCCGCAGCGAGCCTGACGAGCACCGTCGCCGGAGCACGTTGTGGACTGTTTGACTCCGTGTTCAGCCCCTTTCACGATACCTTGGAGACACCCCTAGTTCCTGGGGACAATCTCCGACATTTGGCGCGCCAGGTAGGGGGCTGAGGCGCGTCTTCATCCTCGACACAGCCATGGCCGGTTCTCGTGCTGAACGTCTCACTCGCCGGACGGCTAGCGCCGCCACCGCTCCCGCAGGCCGCCCGCGTGGGGGCTCTGCTCCGGAGCGCCGTGCCGACCCCGAGCCCCGCGTCGAGCACCCCGACGACGACGACATCGACCACGCTGAGGACGACCTCGGCGAAGAGGAGGCCTCCTCCCTGCCCCCGTCACGGGACCACGCTGCTTCCTCGCTGGGCCGCCCTGCGCCCAGCCCGGCGACTGCGCTCTTCATGGCGTAGGAGCTGCTGCAGTACCGCCCCACGCCGGCGGCTCAGGAGGCCTGGCTCAACCGCGTTGCCGAGCTCGTCGGCGCCGCTCGCGCCGCGGTACCCGCGCCGTCTCGTTCCCTGGTCCCTTCTGCGCTCGTGGGGGACGTGGCGCACGGCGCACCTCCCGCACCTCCTCTCCATCCCGCACCCGCTCCAGCTCCACCGGTTGCACCGCAACCTGCTCCAGCGGGGGCTCCTCCTCGCGACGGCCGCGCTGCGTCGCACGCGTCGTCGCCGCACGACTGCCAGATCGTGCAGCGAGCCCCTGAGGACGCGCGCGTGAGCATCGAGCGCGGGCAAGAACGCCGCAACCGCGCCGTTCAGGACATCGCCACCGCCGGGCGCCACCTCCGCGCCGCCCTTGCCAACGGCACGGTCACCTACGGCACGACGGCCGCGTTCACTCGCAGCCTTCGTCGCGTCGTTTGGCCAGTCAAGTTCAGGCCGGACCTCCCTCCGCGCTACGACGGCAAGAACAACCCCCTGGAGTTCCTGCAGCTCTACTCTTTGGCCATCCAGGCCGCCGGGGGCGACGACAAGGTCATGGCGAACTGGTTCCCCATGGCCCTCAAGGACTCTGCGTCTTCATGGCTCACCAACCTCCCCGCCGAGTCCATCAGCTCTTGGGAGGAGCTCTGCCGGTGCTTCATCGCCAACTTCAAGGGCACGTACAAGCGCGGCCTCACCTACAACGACCTCCGCGCCGTGCGTCAGAAGCCCGGCGAGACCCTCCGCAAGTACATCCAGCGCTTCAGCCAAGTGCGCAACAAGATCCCCAACGCCACCGACGCGCAGGTCATTTCTGCCTTCCAGGCTGGGGTCACAGACGTGCGGATGCTCGAGAAGCTCGGCATCCACGACAACATCACCACCGTCGTCAAGCTTTTCGACTTGGCGGACAAATGCGCCAAGGCTGAAGAGGGCCGCTTGTTCGTCAAGAACGAGCCAGGGGACCCTGCCGAGGGGTCCAAAAAGAAGAAATCCTCTGAGAAGCGTAAGACTACTGCGGTCCTCGCGGCAGAGCCTGACGCCAAGCAGTCTCGGCAAGCTGCCACTCCGGCCGCAGGACCTGAGAAGAAGGATGACTGTCCTTCTGCATCTACCACAACAGGCACTCTCACGCCACCGAGGACTGCTTCGACATCAAGAGGCTTCGCGAGGCTCGCGAGGCTCGCGAGGCAAATGGAGGCCGCGGAGGCCGCGGCGGAGGCCGCAGCGGCCGCGGGGGGCGACGCTGGAACAACAACTACAACGATAGCTACCAGCAGAACCCCCAGGCCAACGCTGCCCAGCCCGCAAACGACAACCTGCCTGCCGAGGCTGACGAAGGCTACCAGGTGCCTCGCGGGGCAGCTTGTATCCTTGGCGGGGCTCAGGCCCCTCGCTCCAACCGCCACTTCAAGCAACTCGCTCGCGAGGTCGCGGCAGCCCTCCCTGGGGTCGAGGCCTCCAGGCCCCTCAAGTGGTCCCAGTGCCCCATCACTTTCGACTCCGGCGACCACCCCAAGTCCACGTCAACCGTTGGCACCATCCCGTTGGTCTGCACCCCCACCATCAACAACATCGCCGTCTCTAAGACGCTCATTGATGGGGGTGCTGGCCTCAACGTCATCTCCGTCGAGACATTCGAGAAGCTGCAGGTGCCCTACGAGCGGCTCATGCCCACTAGGCCCTTCTCGGGAGTGACAGAGGGTCTTACCACCCCTTTGGGGCAGGTGAGGCTCCCCGTCACTTTCGGCACCCAGGCCAACTACCGCACCGAGCTGATCGACTTCGACGTCGCGCACATCGGCCTACCCTACAACGCCATACTCGGCTACCCCGCCCTCGCCAAGTTCATGGCGGTGACCCACCACGCATACAACCTCGTCAAGCTCCCTGGCTCGGGTGGCACCATTGTCATCCGCGGCGTGGTCTCGGACGCCTTGTACGCTGCGCAAGCGGCCTACAAGGCTGCCGCGGTGGCGTCACCCGCCGACGAGGACGAGGAACCCCTCCGAGGCCCCCCGCGAAGAAGAAGCAGCTGTTCTCCCAGGAGAAGGCTGCGACAAAACAAGTGTCTCTGGAGGCGAGCGGCTCGGGGGCTTGCGTCACCATCGGCGCCAACCTGCCTCCCAAATAGGAAAGCGCGCTCGTCGCCTTCCTCAGGGCAAACTCTGACATGTTCGCCTGGACACCGTCAGATATGTCCGGAGTACCGAGGGAGGTGATCGAGCACCACTTAGCCGTGTGCCCAAACGCACGCCCCGTCAAGCAAAAAGCGCGGCGCCAAGCGCCAGAGAAGCAAGACTTCATTGTCAAGGAAGTAGACAAGCTGAAGAAGGCCAGCATCATCAAGGAAGTGGTCCACCCCACTTGGCTCGCCAACGGTGTGGTCGTCCCCAAGCACACCGGAGGGAGTCGCCTCTGCATCGACTTCACCGACCTCAACAAGGCCTGCCCCAAGGACCCCTATCCCCTCCCGAGGATCGACCAGATCGTAGACTCCACCGCCGGCTGCGCACTCCTCTGTTTTCTGGATGCCTTCTCTGGCTATCACCAGATCAAGATGGCGAAGGAGGACGAGGAGAAGACAGCATTTCTCACCCCTTGCGGTGTGTTTTGCTACGTCTGTATGCCCTTCGGTCTGAAGAACGCTGGCGCCACTTTCCAGCGCCTCATGAGGATCGCCTTGGGAGCTCAAATGGGGAGGAATGCAGAGGCCTACGTCGACGACATCGTCGTCAAAACTCGCGAGAAGGACACGCTCATCCAGGACCTCGAGGAGACTTTTGCCAACCTGCGCAAGGTCAACATCAAGCTGAACCCCGCCAAGTGCGTCTTCGGGGTCCCTTCAGGCAAGCTCCTCGGTTTCCTGGTATCCCACCGCGGCATTGAGGCCAATCCCGACAAAATCAAGGCCATAGAGCAGATGCAGCCCCCTCGTCGCCTCAAGGACATGCAACGCTTAGCGGGATGTATGGCCAGCCTTGGCCGTTTCATCTCCAAGTTCGGCGAGAGGGCGCTGCCATTTTTCAAGATCATGAAGAGGTCCGGTCCTTTCAAGTGGACCCCCGAAGCAGCAAAGGCCTTTGAGGACTTAAAGAAATACCTGGCGAGTCCACCCATCATGGTCGCCCCACGCCCTCGCGAGCCTCTGAAGCTGTACCTTGCAGCCACTCCTCAGACGGCAAGCGCGGTCTTGGTGGCTGAAAGAGAAGAGCCAGTCCTCGACAAGGAAGCATCCTCGTCAGGCCCCCAGCCCCAAGAAAACCTCGCCAAGGACTCCACCGAGCCCGGGGAGGAGCCAGCAGTTGCCTCACCAACGACTACCCTCGTCGAGCACCCCGTGTACTTCGTCAGCACAGTGCTGCGGGATGCTCGCGAGCGCTACCCCATGCAGCAAAAGCTCCTCTTCTCGCTCCTTATCGCCTCCAGGAAGCTGCGCCACTACTTCCAGGGTCACCCCATCAAGGTGGTCACCTCATATCCCCTGGAGCAGGTCCTGCGCAACCCGAACGCGACAGATCGCGTCGCAGGCTGGGGCATTGAGCTACAACCCTTCGAGCTGGAGTTTGACACCACCAGGGTCATCAAGGGCAGAGTGCTGGCCGATTTCATGGCCGAGTGGACGGACACACGCAAAGACGAAGAGCTTCCAGAAGAGGAGGTTACAGCCTCAGGAGGAACGACGCCAAGCCACTGGACCATGCACTTCGACAGCGCCTTTGCGGCCAGGAGTGCAGGGGCTGGCGCCGTTCTCACCTCACCGACAGGCGACAAGCTCTACTATGCCGTCCAACTGTGCTTCAAGGACAGCGACAAGGTCTCCAACAACATCGCTGAGTATGAAGGCCTCCTCGCCGGGCTCAAAGCCGCCATCGCCCTCGGCATCAAGTACATCCTCATCAAGGGCGACTCTCAGCTCCTCGTCAACTTCTCCAACAAAAGCTACACGCCTAAGGACACCTACATGGTGGCCTACCTTGAAGAGGTACGCAGGTTAGAGAAACACTTCAGGGGCATGGAGCTCAAGCACATCCCACGGGTAGAGAACCAAGAGGCAGATGAAATTGCTCGGCGAGCAGCAAGAAGAGAAGCCCAGAAGCCTGGAGTGTTCGAGGAGAGGCTCACCAAGGCCTCAGTCAAGCAACCTGTGGCCAATATCAGCATCGACGAGGAGCTCCCACCCGCCCCACCAAGCGGAGCACCAGACTGTGGGTTGCCCTCGGGCGATCGTTGCTGCTGACTCTGGTACGGCAAGACACAGGTTGGATCGACGAGATCAAGAACTACCTGCAGAGCCAAGCCCTTCCCGAAGACGACGCAGAGGCCGAGAGAATTGCTCGCCAGGCCAAGTCCTACTTGCCTCCACGACGGAAACCTGTACCGCAAGCGACCCAATGGGGTTGCGCTGCGGTGTGTCCCTGCCGAGGAGGGTCGCCAACTCATCAACGACATACACAGCGGCGAGTGCGGCCACCACTCTTCCTCGCGCACCATTGCAGGCAAGGTCTTCCGGAGCGGTTTCTACTGGCCCTCAGTGCTTCAAGACGCCGCCGAAATCGTCCAAACCTGCGACGCATGCCAATTTCACGCCAAGCAAATCCACCAGCCCGCGCAAGGACTCCAGACGATCCCGCTCTCCTGGCCGTTCGCGGTCTGGGGGCTGGACCTGCTCGGACCCTTCCCGCGAGCGCTCGGGGGCTACCGCTATCTCTACGTCGCCATCGACAAATTCACCAAGTGGCCTGAGGTGGAGCCCGTGCGCACCATTCCGGCAAAGTCGGCGGTAAAATTCATAAGGAGCCTGGTCTGCCGTTCGGCATGCCCAACCGCATCATCACCGACAACGGCTCACAATTCATCAGCGGCGCCTTCAAGTCCTACTGCGGCAGCATCGGCGCCCAAATCTGCTACGCCTCGGTGGCGCATCCACGAAGCAACGGGCAGGCCGAACGAGCCAACGCCGAGGTGCTAAAGGGCCTCAAGACGAGAAGCTTCAACCGCCTCAAGGCCAGCGGCAAGCATTGGATCGATGAGCTCCCCTCGGTGCTCTGGTCCATCCGCACCACGCCAACAAAGCCAACTGGTGAGACGCCGTTCTCCCTCGTCTATGGCGCTGAAGCTGTCCTCCCCAGCGAGATCACTCATGGCTCTCCGCGAGTCTTAGCCTTCAAGGAGGCTGAGGTGGACGAACTCCGCAACGACGACCTGCTGTTGCTTGAAGGGCTTCGCCGCAATGCGGCCCTGAGAGCGGCAAGGTACCAGCAAGACCTCCGTCGCTACCACAGCCGCCACATCCGGCCACGCACTCTCGAAGTAGGAGACCTTGTCTTGAGGAGAATCCTCTCCAGGGCAGGCCTCCACAAGCTCTCACCAATGTGGGAAGGCCCCTACAGAGTCACGCACATCGCCAGGCCTGGCTCCGCACGGCTTGAGACGGAGGACGGCATCCCTGTCGCCAACCCCTGGAACATCCAGCACCTGCGCAAGTTCTACCCCTAATCGCCCTCGGCGAGCAATTTTTTGCATCAAGGGAGAACCACGTGCCATCATCCTTAAAAAGGAAAAAACTTCGGGCTCCCCTCTCTACTATACGTTGCCGCGGGCCGTTCGAGAAGACTCCCAAGCCACTAAGCCTCGGCATGGTAACCTCTTCAGGCACCATGTCTTGGCGAGGTGGATCCCCATGCCGGTCATGGTGGAACGCAGGCTAAAAGCCACCCCCGCATAGGGGCCCCCTGAGCTCTCTCTACATGCGTCTGCCTCGGGCACGCCCCTCGAGAGTCTCAGCCACAGAATGTGGACCCCATGCCAAGAGCATGGCGGATTTTTTGTACTTCTGGCCACGCCAGTGTAATGAACCTATGTTTCAGGCCAATTTGAACATTTGCGCATCGCGCCAACGTATTTTATCGCTTCGGTGTTTCTTTGCTTCGGTGTTGTTCGCTTTTTCTCTCGCTCGTATGATCCCTCCTGTGTATCTCACGAGCGGGAGCTAGCAGGGTGCCATGCCACGGGAGCATCCCGGCAGCACCTAAAATCCAAGGGATCCGAGCTCTGAACTTGCGGGTCAGCTCTCATGCATGTCAACTCCCAAGGAGCTCTGAACTCATGGGTCAGCTCCCGCGCACGTCAACTCACCAAGGATCACCAAAACCTTGGTGCCTGTTTCTCCTCGCGAGACACACATGAAGGAACCTACGAGCACCATAAGATTCTTTAGCCATCTATTGCTTGTGGATACGCCTATTTCTCCAAGTGCAGGAAAACAGGCTCTCCAAGCCGCGGGCAACAGCAAAGCGAAAACGCCTCGCTTAGGAACCAACACCCTTTCCAAGGCGAAAAACGCCTCGCCAAAGCTAAGTTTCCTCTTGCTGGTTTTTGCCCCTCGAGTCTCTTTTCTCTCTCCCACGCTTCATGGGCTGCTTGCACGTCAAAAGGGAGCCCCAAGCATCGCGCTTCGCGGAGCTCTTACTTCTTGAGGCCTCACGCACCCCCCGGACTTGTGGAGCACTGACTCGCACATACCGAAGCGGCGGTGGTGTAGCGCTAAGAGAGGATCCTAAGACGTAGAGCGAAAAAGACATGAAGGGAAAAGACAAAAGCCACCCAAGGGGCATTCACAAGCACGTTCCCAAGCTAAAAGCAAGTCTTTACAAATGTTATTACAACCAGAATACCACGATAATGTGCCTCATGCGCAGCCAGCTACAGGAAGTTCAGGCCGTCGCGCCTCCTGAGGTCCCCGCTCCATCCGCGCCAGCTCCAGCTTCCAGGGAATCTCCCTCGCAGTCGCCTTCGTCTTCATCGACCAAGACCTGGTCGTACTTCTTGGCGAGAACTCGGCGGCCTCCCCTGCCTTGCTGCGGATCTCGACCGGCTCCATCACTGGCCTCGAGGTTGAAAGAGGGCCAGAGCTTCAGAAGATTGCTGAAGACGCGGCTGATGGCAAGGACGAGGAGATCGCGGCTCTCCGCCACGACGCGCTCGTCGAAGCGCTTCGCGACCTTTTCAATCTCCTCGAGGAATTGCCCGAAGAATTGCGCGTGCGCCGCCTCGTCGTTGACCCCTCCGGTGGGAAGGTGGGGGACCTCGATCCTCAGGTCGTCCCCGATGGCGTTCGCGCGGCGAACCAACTCGTGAAGCATGAGCTGGCGTTGGCGCGTCATGGCCCGGTTGTGCCGCGCAGAGTCCTGCGCTTGCTCTGCGCGGTCCGCGGCCGGCCCCACCTGTTGCTGGAGGTCGCTCAGGTCAGCCTTCAGGGCGGCAATCTCCTCCTCGAGCCCCTCGATCTGATGCAGGAACTCGTTGCGTTTCATCGTGAAGCGCTCTTCCTGCTTCGTGGCCTTGGCGCCATAGTCATTGGCGAGGCTCTCGCGGATGCGCTCAACCCTGGCGTCGGCCTCCTCCTGAATCCTCTTCTGCTTCATCGCGAGGTCAGCGTTGGCCTTGTCGTGGCGCTCCTTGCGGGTGGCCTCGCTCCTGGCCACGGAGTTTTCGCGCTCCTGCAGCAGCCCCTCGCGGGTGGCTTGCTCTTCCTCCAGAGAGTGGACTTGTTCTTCGCGCCGGCCCAGCTCTTTCTCCCGGAGGGAGAGCTCTTCCTCACGTTTCTTCAGCTCGATCTCGCGAGGCGTTAGCTGCCCCTCGCGGGCGTCTAGCTGTTCGCGCAGCTCCTTCAAGGCGGTCCTCGCGGCCTCGGACTCGTTGGTGAACTTCTCCTCGCGAGCCGCCAACTCCTGGTGCTTGGCGGTGGCATCGGTCTCCAGCGCCTCCCGGGCAGCGTCAAGCTGGCCCATGACCTCGGCCGCCTCCCGCTTGACGCTGTCGCGGGTCTCCTTCGCGAAGCGCATCGCTTCCTCACGCGCCATCTTTGCCGCCGAGTCCTGCCGGCGACACATTTCCACCCGCTCGTGGAGGAGGGCCCAGGCGTCGGCAAGCCTAGCCCGCTCCTTCTCCATGGCAAGATCCTCCTTGGCGAGCTGCGCCGCCAGCCCGTCAAGCGCCTGCCGCGATTGGCGGATGACGACGTCGCGGCGAACCGCGCGAGGGCGCGGCTCACCCAGCGCCAAGACCCCTGCATCCCTCGTGAGGCGCAGGGCCTCGACGCTTGTCGAGGCGCCTAGGGCATCCTGCCCCGAACTTGCAGCGGCCCCCGCCGTGGCGTGGGGGCTCGAGGAGGCGCCTCCCTCGCCGCCCGCATCGAGAGCCCTCAGGGGGCTGGGCATCTCCTCGCCCCTGGCCCCGTCGCTCGGGGGCTCCAGAGGCGTCTCTGTCTCCCGCACTTCAGGGGCGCCCCCCGCCCCCTCCGTGGTGGCCGCGTCTGCCGTGGCCGCGGGAGTACCTACCCTCCTTGTGGGAGCCTCCCTCGCTGCTGGGGGCAACTCCACGATGATCTCTTCGTCCACCTCCTCTTCTTCCGTGCGGTGCTCCGCCGCGGGAGGAGTAGCCGCCCGAGTAGGCGGAGGCGTCGCCAGCTCAATCACCTCCTCCGCACGGTGCTCGACCGCGGGGGGAGAGGCGGCCCTAGCTGGAGGCGACGCCGCCTCTTCAATCATCACCACCTCCACGCGGTGCTCACCCGCGAGAGGAGCTGACTCCTGCTGCTGCTCGGCAGCCGCTTGCCGAGACTCGTCGGCCACTGGTGTCTTGGCGGTGCAGGCGATCTCCCCGAGCTTGCGGAGTCGCCGTTTTTTCGGCGCCGCGGGTACACTGAAAAACACAGCCAAGCAAAAATCCTTCAGGAAGGGATTCGCAGAAGCAAACGCTGAAAGGAAAAAGAAAGAGCCAAACTCACTCGTCGACAGCTCTCCACACCCTCTTCTTCCCTTTTGGCGGCTGGAGAGTGCTCGCCCCGGCCTGCTCACGGGGCACCGTTACCTTTTCGCGAGGAGCTCCCCTCGTGGCGCCCCCGTCGTCGCCGGAAGAGATCTCCTGGAGGTCCTCGCCAGGCGGCGCGTTCCTTGAGCCTGCGTCGCCCCCCGAGGGGTCGGCACCCCTCGAAGTCTCACCCTCCTCGGACCCTTCGTCCTCGTCCTCGTCCGGCTCCAGCGCGTCGCCCTCCGGTTCCGCCGCCCACGGGTTGCGGCGGGGCCCGACAAGCCTCGCGGGCTTGATATCCTATTCGTCGAAGTGGGGCAGGAGCTTGCGGGCTTCGTGCACTCGCTCCTCTGTGTAGGCGAACAGCGGCAGGGCGTCGTCGTTGCTTGGGGCCGGAGTGGACGTCGTGGCGAAGAGGACTTTCATGATCCGCTTCATCTCGTCAGAAGTGAAGTCGACGGGGCTGAGGCGCATCCTGTCGTCCGGGCCCGAGTAGGTCCACATCGGTTTCGAGTGCCACTGGAGAGGAGCAATGCGGCGCGAGACGAAGTCCATCGCCACCATCCGGCCGGTGAGCCCGGCCTCGCGGAGCACCTGAATACGCTCGTATACTGCCTCAAGCTTGGGACCTTCAAATTCACCGCTCGCCCAACGCGCCCACTTCCTCGGGGGCGCCACGGGAACCTCCAGGTGGCGGTTTGGTGACTTGGTGCCGACGAAGACCCACTTCTCACGGAACTTGTCCACCTTCTTCGTCACCTCGGTGATGGCGTTCTCCCCCTGCCACGCGATGGGGATGTACCCTTCACTCCTGGCGGCGGCGATGCGGAAGGAGACGCACCCAAGTCGTTCGTTCGACTTGGAGCTCCGGAGGGAGTAGAAGCTCCGAAAGAGCACCACCGAGGGGCGGACACCGACGTACGCCTCGCAGAGGTAGGCGAAGATGGCGAGAATGAGCACGGAGTTTGGGTGGAGATGGAGCAGCTGGATCCGGTAGGCCTCAAGGATCCCTAGGAGAAAACTGGAGAAAGGAGGAACGAGACCGGCAAAGAGCGTGTGAAAGAAGATGGGGTGGAACCCGCGCCGAGCTCGTGGGTGTTGGAGGCCACAAAGAGCCGCACCTTGGAAACCGTCGCCGCGCTGATAAGGGACTCAGGCATTGTCCCCTGGGGCGCAGCGTCCCGCACCGCCACCGGCGCAGCGCCCCGCGCCGTCGCCGCCGACGAGCTCGCCTGCACGGTGGCCTTGCCCTTGTCGGTGGCTGCTTTCTTGGGCGCCATTGGTCGCCGGAGAAGAAGAAGAGAGCTCTGGAAGTGGAGTTCTCCGGAGAGTTGGAGGCGTGGGGAGAAGTGTGCGGAGGAGTTACGGGAGAAGTAATGGGCGCCGCCTGCGCGCCCAGGCTTTATTGACCAGCACTCGAGTCGTGGCGGGCCCCACCACGTCGCCCGTTGGAGCCGAGGAGGCCGCGGCCGCGGACGCAACCGCTGCGTGACACGTGTCGCGGCCCTGTCAGGCATCTTTGGCCCCTCGACGCTTCGCCTTCGTCATGGGCCTCGGCGTGCCCATCGCGGGCCCGGGGGCTACTGTCGGCACAGTGGAAACCAGGGTACCACGGGCCGGCCTGCCAGGGCCCACAAGATTCTTCAGGTGATTTTCGCTAAGGACCAGGCTCTCCAAGCCTGGCGAGCTTCGCGAGGATTTCTCTCCTCGCGAAGGGTTCTTCTCCTCGCCAAGGGTTCTTTCCCTCGGCGAGGGATCGCTCTTCGACAAGGCGTCTCCGACACCACCCGCAAATTCTACTAAGGACCAAGCCGCGAGGCTTGGCGAGGCCTTTCGCCTCGCGAAGTTTTTCTTCGTGAAGCTATCTCTGCCCCCGCGGCAGAGCGCACATGGATTCTGCGCCATGCGCAGAGTGACGCGCGTGCCTACGCGCGATGACGACGACGCCGCAGTTGCCGTTTCCATGTATAAAGCAGTCAACAAAGCGGAGCCAAGCAAAGCGGACAACGAGTATTGCCTCTTTGGTGACAAGGGAACAGTCTGCAGCTACGCTCCAAGGACGACGTCACCATGGGTCGCCTCCCACCTCGGCAAGCGCCAGCCCGCTGTCCAGCTGGTCGGTGCCCCCCTTTTTAGCTTTGGTGACGCCGTTCCCCTGCCGTGGACCGCGTCCACGATCTTTACCTTTATGGTAGACCTCACCTTTACGGTGCGTCGTGCCTCCTCCTTCGTCGCCATGTGGTAGCCCTTCCCGCCCAAATGTTTGGGCAGAAGAGGCCCAGGACGCCTATAATAGGAGGAGGAGCACGCCCAAGCAAAGGGTTCGATCTTCGGTTGGTGCCGCTCTAGCAAAACCCTAACCCTAGATCTAAAGACTAGTAAGTAGCCATTGTTAGCCACCTCGAGCTCGACAAGCTCTCCTTGTACTGTAAACTCTTCAAGCAGTGCAATACACCATAGCAGGACGTAGGGGTTTTACCTCCACAAGAGGGCCCTGAACCTGGGTAATACCTTGTGTCAATCTCTGCAGTGTCGTCCGCAGCGAGCCTGACGAGCACCGTCGCCGGAGCACGTTGTGGACTGTTTGACTCCGTGTTCAGCCCCTTTCACGATACCTTGGAGACACCCCTAGTTCCTGGGGACAATCTCCGACAATAACCGTCGCCTATGAATAGTACTTCTTGTCGGGCGTTGCCTGTACAACATCATGACAATTAGCTCCAGCGGGACCAGAGTGTAGTTGATATCATAGGGATAGCCATGTAATTTCCTTGTAACCCAAAACCCTAGCCCGTTGCCTATATAAGGAGGGCTAGAGCCCCCTGCGTGGGATAAGAAGAAACACAAGCTCCAGGCACTGATTATGCTCACGAAGATCATCATCTTGCACCTCCAGCCGGCTAGAGCCTCCAGCCGGCTGCCACCCGAAACAGCTCTAGGAGCATATTGTAGCCCGAACTCTGTGATCAAGTAATAGAAATCAGAAGAGCAGGACGTAGGGGTGTTACCTCCACAAGAGGGCCCCGAACCTGGGTACATCACATGTCTTTGCGTGCTTGTTACCCAATCCCGAGTGAACACCATCATTGCCTTGCCCCACAAACTTTCCCATCTCCGATGGGTATGCCGTGCTATCCACCACGACACCGGAGCAACATGTCCCCGGACACGTGATACGTCGCAATCGTATCTACATTTCCAAAACTTTGCTATTGTTTTGCCACTGATTTTCAATAAATTGTTTGGAACTAACCCGAACTGACGTTGTTTTCAGCAGAATTGCATTTGGTGTCTTTCTTTTGTGCAGGATTCAGAAGTTCGCGGAAAATTCCAGAAAAATCAGAAAAAGTATTTTTGAGGGAAAAGAGCCACGGAGCCAGAAGACCGCGAGGGGGGGCCACCCTAGGAGCAGGGGCGGGTCCCACCCGCGGGTGGGGTCCAGGCCGCGGCAGGGGGTCACCCCTGCCCCTGGGACCTCGCCTCTCGGCCTCCCTTCGCTTATAAGCCCCCTTTTGACCTAAAAACGCGAGCCCCCGATCACTTTTTCCAGAAACCTTACGGAGCTCCACCGCCATCGCGAAACCTAAATTCGGGGTCCAGGATCGCTACTCCGGCACCCTGTCAGAGTGGAGATCGCCGCCATCTTCACCGCCAACGCCTCTCCATCAACCATCGATGACATCTCCATCCATGTGTGAGTAGTTCCCTGTTGTGGGCAAGGGGATGGAATGGATTGAATAAGATTGCTCATGTAATTCGATGCCAAATTGTTAGGGTTTGATGCCTAGTATCCTCTGTTTGTGTTAATAATCGTTGGTACAATTAGCTATGCTTAATGCTTGTCACTTTGGGCCCGGGTGCCATGATTTCAGATCTGAACACTTTATGTTTTGATGAATATAATTGATGTTTTGGGTCCTATCTACTAATTGTATGCACTTGTTGTCAACCGGAACCGGAGATCCCGAGTAACAGAAACGGGGACATCGATGGGAAAGGTTGGTAACTCGAGGGTTACATGTATTCATTGTGTGTAAATGCTTTGCTCCGGTGTTCTATTAAAAGGAACACCTTAATTGCCATTTGTTCCTTAATTGGCCCGGCTGAAACCGGATGGCAGGACAAAAGATGTCGTGCAAGTTCTTATTGCAAGCACGTACGGCTAAATTAGGAATACATGCCTATGATTGTTTAATACTTGGATGCTATATTTATTTATTTTGCTTCGTGCCTAGTTATGTTTATTTCATGAGTCTTATTCATGCAACGCCCGTCTATCTGTCCCTATGCCTACGGTGTTTTAAATCCTGCTGGTTACAATTAATATTTCTGTTGTCACCATTGCTGTCTTTATTTTATTACTGTTGTTACTGATCTACTGCTGCCGTCAAATTACTGTTACTACTGATAAATTGCTTTGAGAGAAATCCTTTTCAGGTGTGGTTGAATTGACAACTCAACTGCTAAGACTTGTAAATATTCTTTGGCTCCCCTTGTGTCGAATCAATAAATTAGGGTTATACTACCCGCGAAGACTGTTGCGATCCCCTACACTTGTGGGTCATCAAAACTATTTTCTGGCGCTGTTGTCGGGGAGCATAGCTCTATTTACAAGTTCACCTGGGAGTTTTTCTGTCTGCTATAATTTTTTCTTCATTATGAAGGGTAAGCGTGATCCCAAGTTTCCGATACTACCGTCCACCACAAGGAAAGGTACTGTTCTAAACTATAAAGCTACTCTTGATTCACCTACTGTTTTAAATCAACTTGTTACACCACCTGCAAACATTGGTCCTACTGTTGATGCATCACTTTCTAAGCCTGCTACTGTTTCTGATGAATTTGATGATGCTTCTATTATGCTTGATGATTCTGGTTCTTTAGGTCCTTTTCTGGATACTCTTATTTCTAATCATGAGAAAGTTACAAATCTTGATGAAAGACTTATTACACCTGCTAGCTCTCCTGAATTATATAATTATGAGAGTAGGTATCCTGATGATTCTTATATTGATGTTAATGATGAATTTATTAGACAATATATGAATTGTGAAGCCTCAAGAGATCCTGATGCTTTAAAGAAATTGCTTGAAAAACATGCTGTTAAAAATCATTTCACACCTGATCCTGAATTTGCTACTTCTCCTATATGCATTAAAGATGATGATTTTGATTTCTCTGTTGATCTCTCACTTATATCAAATGTTGAATGTGATCCTTTTGTGGAACTGAGAATGATGATGCTATAGAACACATGAATAAATTAGCTTCGCTTAGCTTACTATTTTCTGATGACAAGAAGATACAGCGTTACTATTTAGTAAAGTTGTTTCCTTTTTCATTAAAAGGTGATGCTAAAGCGTGGTATAATGCTTTACCTTATGGTTCCATTAAAAGTCCTCATGAATTGCTTGATGTTTTCTTTCGAAAATATTTTCCCGCTCATATGCAGCATGAGGCTTTGCAGAGAATTTTCAATTTTAGACAACTGGAGGGTGAGCATCTTCCTAAAGCTTGGGGGAGATTTGGCGCATTACTCAGGGCTCGGCCATGGCACGATATACCGAAGAATGAACTTCTCGATATATTCTATAATGGACTAACTGATGAATCTAGGACCTACCTAGATAGCTGTGCTGGTTGTGTTTTCAGGAAAAGGACTATAGCTGAAGCTGAGGAATTAATGGCTAAGATAGCCCAAAATCATGATGAATGGAGTGATCCCGAGCCTCCTCCCTTACCAACCCCGAAGAAAAGGGGAGTGCTTTTCTTAAACCCAGAAGATATGCAAGAAGCCAAGAAATCTATCAAGGAGAAAGGTATTAGAGCTGAAGATGTGAAGAATTTACCTCCAACTGAAACTTTATGTGAGCCTACCACTCACCCACCTATGGTAGAGGTACATTCTCTTTATGATTTTACTGTCAATGATATTCCCTATAGCAAGCCTCCTAGTCAGTGTTTGGATGAATTTGATAACTTTATTGTTAAACAAACTCATTTTAATATGCAAATTCAAGAACAATTAAATGATAACACTCTGGTTATTAAAAATTTGTATTCTGTCTTGGAGAAAACTGCTAATGATGTTAAAGGTCTTGTTAAGCATTTTCACATGGTTCAAATTCAACTTGAGCAAATAACTAAAGTGCGAAAAGATTTGCTTGCTAGTATTCCTATACAAAGTAATAAACAAGCTGGTGGTGTTTCAACTAGAGGTGGTATTACTACTCAAGACCCTTTTTTATCCTGAAGGGCATCCTAAAAGAATTGAACAAGAATCTCAATTGGCTGAAAATAATATTACTAGCTCCCCTAAAAAAAAAAAAAGAAGAAACATAAAGAATTAGGAGAAAAACTAGTAATATGGAACTTGATAAAGAACCAGTAGTTAATAATCCTAATGGTGTTTCTATTTCTGATGCTGAAACTGAAAGTGGTAATGAGCATGAGAGTGATATCAATAAACCTAAAAAACAGGAGGAAGAGACTGCACCACATGTTGCTAAAAAGCATGGTAGGGAAAGAGAGCCATGGGTGCACAAGCCTATGCCTTTTCCATCAAAATCCCATAAAACCAAAGAGGAGGAGCACTATAATAAATTTTGTGAATGGTGGAAGCCTCACTTTTTGCAAATCCCTTTGACTGATGCTATTAAATTACCTCCTTATTCAAAATATATGAAAGATATTGTTTCAAATAAGAGAAAAGTTCCTAATAAAGAGATTTCTACTATGCTTGCTAATTACTCTTTCAATGGCAAGATTCCTAAAAAGCTTGGTGATCCAGGTATACCCACTATTTCTTGCTCCATTAAAAATAATTATATTAGAACTGCTTTATGTGATCTTGGTGCAGGAGTTAGTGTTATGCCTTTCTCTCTTTATAAGAGACTTTTATCACACAAGCTTATTCCTACTGATATTTCCCTACAAATGGCTGATAAATCTACTGCTGTGCCTATTGGTATCTGTGAGGATGTTCCCGTTAAAGTTGCTAATTGTTTAATCTTAACTAATTTTGTGGTGTTGGAAATGCCTAAAGATGATAATATGTCTATTATCCTTGGAAGACCTTTTCTTAATACTGCAGGGGCTGTTATTGATTGCAATAAAGGAAAAGTTACTTTTAATGTTGATGATAAAGAGCACACGGTATATTTCCCAAAGAAGATTAATACTAAGATTGGTTTGAATTCCATTGAAAATATTGACGCCATCAAGGTTGGAGCTATTGATTGTCCTATTCTTATGCATCATAGAAAATATGAAACTCTTATGATTGGGACAATTGCTATACAATATGAGGTAACATAATTGTCATTTGGAAATTGAATTCTTTATGTCAAATAAATTTGGTGTGGTAGCAAGACTTGATCAACCTTGCTAACAAATCAATTTTAGCAACATAAAGACTTTAATAACCATTAGTTTTTCCTCTGATAATTAACTTTTACTTTTCTGCAATTTTTATTCCTTGCTTAGTTTATCTCTTTTGAATATCAATATCCTGCTTTATTAGCTTACTTTAATCTCATTTAAGTTCTTCGGGAAAAGTTTTTGAAAAATTTCAGAAAAATTCCACAATTTTTATGTTTTCAAAAGAGCCACAAAAGTGGCTGGGGCTGACCTGGGGGACCCCCAGGGGCAGAGGCGGGTCCCACCCACGGGTGAGGACCTGGCCGCGGCTAAGGGCCGCCTCTGCCCTGTGAAGGGCCCCACCAGGTGAGCTGCCTCCCACTCTCTCTCTCTCTCTCTCTCTCTCAAAATCACTCCACCATTGTTCAAACCCGAGTTCTTGCTCTTGAGTGCTGGGATTTTCGATCTCTTTATTCAGCCCATCAATCTTGCTGAAATTTGGTGCAAATCTTCTCCGGTATGTGACTCCTTCACCCCTCCAATTAGAATCTTGAATGGTTTTGTGTAAGTTGAGTATTTTGCTACTGTATATGACCTTTGATATGAACTTGCATGCTTGATTTGTAATTTGTTAAATGGTCTTGATGCATGTATTAGTTGGTATTAAGTGATGAGAGTAGTTTAATGCACTTCCTATATTTTACTTTCAAGTTTTATGAGGTTTGTTGAATTTTTTTAGAAAAAGAAGATTATGCCTAAGTTCAATTTAGGTGGGATTTTTAAGAAGAAGGAGCCCTCTTCTCGTCGAGAAATGAGAGGTTCAAGTTCTAATACACCAATGAGGCCCTCATACAATGAAGATTTGGAGCCACTCGGTGTTATTGTGCTTTCCCGAGAGTCGGGCCTGCGTTCATCGGTATACCCATGTTATGAATTTGTACAAGTTGCAGGTATACACAATGAATTCACTAGTCTTGTTACTAATGCATGTTTGACTAATATTGTATTAGTGGAGAGGCCCCAATATCTTAAGCTCACTAACATCTTTGTGCAAAGCTTTAATTTTATTGATGATCAATATCACCCAAGTGTGGAGTTCATGTTATATGAACAACCTTGGAGAATGTCTTTGTCTGAGTTTTGCAGTGCTTTGGGTGTGAGGAACACGGGGCTCATAGGGAAGATGAACACGCAGCCCCAATACCTCAAGGAGCTCTATGCCGGCATCTGTCAGGATGATTGGAGGGACTCTACCCGTGCAAAATTTGGGAGCATTCAGTTTCTAGCTGTGAGGTATTTGGGCTATGTCATTGCTCATTGTATCCTTCCCCGGGATAACACGAGCAACATGTCTAGTCCTGATCTTGCTATTCTTGCCGCCGCAATTAATCATGATGAAACTTATAACATTGGCGCTCTTATTGCTCGTCGTCTTAGCATTAATGAAGTTAGAGGAACTATTTATGGAGGTATTATTGCCTCAATCATGCTTTCTACTGCCATGCTTCCTCCTAGAGAGGATGATTTAGAGTTGGACTTTATCAGGCTTGATCTTGCTGCAATGAAATCTCATCACTTTGTCACTTATGATTCCACTTTGGAGAACCTGCAGTATAGATTATTATTTGGTTTTGATTTGGATAACCCTCGCTTTGTGAGATTACCTGCTCCTGTTTTGTTTAACGCTGTTGATAGGGACGGATACTCATTTCCTGAGGAGGTGCTGGATGAGTACCTCGCATCACTCGTTCCTGAGGAGGAGCCACAGGACTTGCAGTGGCAGCCACAGCCGGGCGCCAACTGGGGCGTGCCGCCACCGTTAGGGATGTAAACGGATCGGATTTTGTCGTTAGCATATTCTATACCATATTTTTTCATCGGATTCGGACCGGAGCGGATAATGACCGGTTGCGGATTCGCGGTCGGATATATCATATCATGAATTCGGGGGCGGAAACGGAGCGGATTCGGGACGGAAAAATTTAATCGGATATATACGCGTATAAGTACATCGGCAAACCATACAACAAAAAATAATAGTTCAATATGCTAATAGCCTAACAAAGTTGTACTCCATAGTCATAACAATCACTATGTAAGTGATTATTTAATGGATGGAATTTACAATTCACTAACTACTAATTATTTTCTATTAGGTTAGACGTTTCGGTAGAAAATCAGATTATTCGGATTAAAATCATCGGATAATCCTATTTAATTTTCGGATAATCCATATTCGGGGGCTATTTTCATACCATATCCTATACCGTATCCGGTGTCAAATTCAGAAACGGATATCCTTATCCGTCGGATTTCTTTAAAACGGATATGGATTGCTTAAAACGGTTTCGGAATAGGATTCGGTGCAGAAATTATCCTATCCGTTTACACCCCTAGCCACCGTGGTAGATGGGTCCCACTTAGGCTAAAAGCCCAAGCTTGGGGGAGTACGTATCTCTCACCGACATCTCTTTATTTCGTTCACTCAATTATTATATGTCGGTGTGTTCGTTATTTCTTTGTATATCCATAAGTTTGTTTTGTTTGTTTCCCTTTTGTTCTTTTCGTTTTGCTTAATTGCTTTTGTTGCTCTTTTTTTTACTACTTGAAAACCCAAAAAGATTTTCTCTTTGTTTGCTTTTCTTTCTTATAATCAAAAAGACCAAAAAAATATTTTCTTTTGTTTCTTATTCGGTCGTTCTCTCTCTCGTTTTAAGTTGCTCTGAAAACAACAAAAAGATTTCTCTTTTAGCTTTTGCTTTTTCCCTTTTCACTATTTGAAAAACACAAAAATATTTTCTCTTCTTCTTTATTTTGTATGGTTGTTCTAGAGTTCAACCTGTGTTGGTGATGACACTTGCACACTTTTATTATCTCTATATCTTTTCGGATGTGCAAGTGTCTATGCAATAATGACGATATTTGGCAGCACGGATATGATGAGGAAAGTTGGTATGAACTCTATTTGCTTTCATTTTTGTACAGATGTTTATCCTCTTGCTCATGTTTTAATTTGCTATGATAGAATGTTGCGTAGATGATATTTCTTAGCCCTTATGGATTCTTATGCTTAGCCTCAGCTTTTTAAGAGTTAATAATTTGTCATGTTGGCATGAGCATGTTTTGCATTGTTTATAACATGGTATGGTGAAGTGAGATCCTCCTCCAAAAGATTTAATTGGATCGACTTGGCACATGTTTACACATGTCAAAACACCAAAAATACAGTCTGTTATGCCTTGACGGTTTATTGTGCTTAGAATTGTAGTATCACTCATATGCTCTATTCATTGATTAATTTTGTCGCAAAGCATGATTATGACAGTAGTGCTCTTGATCGGTCGCTCCCCAGTCTTCTGCTAGCCTTCACCTGTACTGAGTGGGAACTCTTCTCGTGCATCCAACTCCCTGAGCCAAAAAGTATTCCATGAGAGTCCACTATATCTTCTACATGTGGTATTTCCTCGCCACTCCAAGTAAATTTGTCATGCGCTACCTTTAAAATCATTCAAAATAATCCTTTTTGTGTCTCTGTTTTTAGCTCATGAGAAAGCAGTAGAGATCTAGATATAACTTGCGACAAGCAAGGTCATTTCCCCCCCTTTTACCTGGTGTTGATGGATTACGTCCTCACCTGAATCAACCCGGGAGCAGCTTAAGCAAAATATAAATATATCTCACCCTTCTCCTCCGCGCAATGAAAATCTGAGAAATCAGCTCTAAACATTGGACAGTGGTGAAACCAAGGAGAAAGAGGAGCGTACTCGCTCCTCTAAAAACCAACTGATCTCACAAGTCTAAAAACCTTGCTTGTTATGGGGGACTAGATAGCTTCTCTGTTATGAAATCGTTGACGAAAGCATGCTTCTCTCAAAATTGTTTTACTCTTGTCTTATAAAAATAAAAAGCTCTAGCACATGACTAATCCCTGCTTCCCTCTACGAAGGGCCTTTCTTTTATATTTATGTTGAGTCGTCACCTTTATTTGAGCACCATCTTATAGAGCATTGCTGTCATTCTGAGTATAATGTGCTTTGTCCCAAAGTTTTAATGATTGGAGCATGTTTGAGATGCTCTCTCAGTTCTGAAAACTTTATATCTAGTCTCCGATTAATATCTCAAGAGGTGCCCGGCATTTATGTTTTGCCCTACAAAAGGGGCAAGCGAGAGATCACTATACCATGCCTAGTTATAGGCATTGCATTGGTGCTATTTGTTTGCATGTTTAAATTATTATTTGTTAGCATATTGTGAGTTTTGCATGACTCTCCATGATTGCTCAAGTCCTATTGTTTCTGCAGCCTCTTTCGTATGCTTATTAAAATACTGATCATGGTTTAAACTTCTATGCTTTAAATGATGCAAATGTGTTTATCAAAGTTTCTTTTATCGCATCCAGTTTGTCAACTGAATTGCTTGAGGACAAGCAATAAGCTAAGCTTGGGGGAGTTGATACATCGTAAACGTATCTACTTTTCCAAACACTTTGTTATTGTTTTGCCTTTTATTTTCAATGAATTGTTTGGAACTAACCCGAACTGACGCTGTTTTCAGCAGAATTGCATTTGGTGTCTTTCTTTTGTGCAGGATTCAGAAGTTCGCGGAAAATTCCAGAAAAAACAGAAAAAGTATTTTTGAGGGAAAAGAGCCACGGAGCCAGAAGACCGCGAGGGGGGCCACCCCAGGAGCAGGGGTGGGTCCCACCCGCGGGTGGGGTCCAGGCCGTGGCAGGGGGCCGCCCCTGCCCCTGGGACCTCGCCTCTCGGCCTCCCTTCGCTTATAAGCTCCCTTTTGACCTAAAAATGCGAGCCCCCAATCACTTTTTCCAGAAACCTTACGGAGCTCTGTCGCCATCGCGAAACCTAAATTCGGGGTCCAGGATCGCTGCTCCGGCATCCTGTCGGAGTGGAGATCGCTGCCATCGTCACCGCCAACGCCTCTGCATCAACCATCCATGACATCTCCATCCATGTGTGAGTAGTTCCCTGCTGTGGGCAAGGGGATGGAAGGGATTGAATAAGATTGCTCATGTAATTCGATGCGAAATTGTTAGGGCTTGATCCCTAGTATCCTCTATTTGTGTTAATCGTCGTTGGTACAATTAGCTATGCTTAATGCTTGCCACTTTGGGCTCGGGTGCCATGATTTCAGATATGAACACTTTATGTTTTTATGAATATAATTGATGTTTTGGGTCCTATCTACTAATTGTATGCACTTGTTGTCAACCGGAACCGGAAATCCCGAGTGACAGAAATGGGGACATCGATGGGAATGGTTGGTAACACGAGGGTTACATGTATTCATTGTGTGTTAATGATTTGCTCCGGTGTTCTATTAAAAGGAACACGTTAATTGTCATTTGTTCCTTAATTGGTCCGACTGAAACCGGATGGCAGGACAAAAGATGCCGTAGCAAGTTCTTATTGCAAGCACATACGTCTAAATTAGGAATACATGTCCTATGATTGTTTAATACTTGGATGCTATATTATTTATTTTTCTTCGTGTCTAGTTATGTTTATTTCATGAGTCTTATCCATGCAGCGCCCGTCTATCTGTCCCTATGCCTACGGTGTTTTAAATCCTGCTGGTTACAATTAATATTTCTGCTGTCACCATTGATGTCTTTATTTTATTACTGATGTTACTGATCTACTGCTGTCGTCAAATTACTGTTACTACTGATAAATTTCTTCGAGAGAAATCCTTTTCAGGTGTGGTTGAATTGACAACTCAACTGCTAAGACTTATAAATATTCTTTGGCTCCCCTTGTGACGAATCAATAAATTAGGGTTATACTACCCGCGAAGACTGTTGCGATCCCCTACACTTGTGGGTCATCAACACGCCATCGAACTCCAGAACTGACACCCCCGCACAACTACGACGTCGAAGGAGGAAACCAGAACTGTCATCCTCCAACCACAAATCCAGCACATGATAAACCATCGTCGGCCTGTCACGATCGTCTGTGTGTACTCCTAGATGACACATCCTCCCTGCTCCACCATGACGTCGGAGACAGCGCTGTAGCAATGGGGAGTCGGGGACAGAGCAGAAGGAGAGACACACTTGATAGGGTCGTCGCCGCCTTGCCGACACCATCCATGAACTCTAAAGCCGCCAATCTGAGGGATCGGCAAACACACGATGCAATCAACTCCGAGACGCCGCCATGAAGGACACCACCGGTGTGGGAGTGGCGCTGAGGCATATTTATTCGTCCGGGCGCTGCTCCCACCATCCCAACGGCGCTCCATGAACTTCAATACCAAACCCTAACTACAGTGCGGAGGAACCAGATCCCCCCCCCCCCTCCCGCCGCCGGAGCAGCAGGCGGAGGGTGAGGGGACCAGCACGATTGCCGTTGGAGATTGGGTGGAAAAACAGTCGCCTCCCTGAGCTCTAGCGGCAGCTAGGTCAGGGAACGAAGCAAACGCCTGGCTTTTTTATGATTTTTTCCATTTAGCATAAAGAATTGTTCCTCTTACATTGCGGGTGTGTTGTATGATTTTTTTTAATATATATAGTCGTGATCTACATGAGATAAAAATGTGTTCCAATCCGCTGGTAGTCCTAGTTTGTTTTCTCATGTGTTTACGTTTTGTTCTGTTTAGTCTAGTTTTTCTTCCACCGGTGCTAATTTTTTTTCCAAGTAGTTTTAAGCCACACTCCTTTTCGGCTTCTAGGAGGGCTTCTCGGAGAAGCTCCCCTCCCCCAGTTTCTCCCAAAAGCCCGACTCATAAATTTGCTTAGAATTCTAAATTAGTCTTGGAAAGAGTAGTTTGGAAGTCTAAACGAATTTTTGAGTCGGGCTTCTAGGAGAAGCTGGGGAAGGGGAGCTTCTCCGATAAGCCCTCCTAGAAGCTAAAAAGAAGTGTGCCTAACTCAACGGATTCATCCCTTTAATCAAGATTGTATTTTTTTCATGATATAATAAATTTGAAGGTAGGAGTAGGGCTATTGCCCGTGTAAGGGAGGCAATCTTGGGTCAAAGTCGTGTCCCATACTACTTGGTGATCCGAGCGTGTACCTCCACGGCCAAACAAATTACATATACTCACTGTACACTTAAGAGGTATCTAGATTTTATCCTCGAAATCTGCACTGACCGTGAGGATCATGCATCATCAGATCAGATATATGTCAACAACTTCAAATTCATCAGACAACATGAGCTACGCAAGCAACGTCGATGAGGGGTTCTATCATATGCCCCCTCCCCCCAGTGGACTCGTACACCAGATGTACCCATTTGGGTGAACAATCGCTACTTCTTCATGTACACGTGGTCGTACGGGTACTAAATCAATTTCTACAGCAGCAGCCGTGCCATTGTTCCGACATCCACGACTTTTGGTGACCCAATCGCCATGAGAGGAACTCGGATTCCGGAAAAGGGCAAGGCGTGCTATTTAAGCTCCGTCAAATGACGGAGACAAGTGGCGGAGGTACAACACTAGTTGAGGCTATGGTTTCCCAGGATCTCCAAAGTGCATTCTTATTATACTAAAATATTTAAATATTTAAAGTCTACATATTTTTTTCGGAAATTCATTGTCTGGCCACTTTTATCAATGATTTGATGTATTTGCACGGGTCCAACTCAGGGGATTTGACGATTTACCACACTTTATTTTGCAATTAGATCATTTGCCACAACCTGTGTCACTGACATGTGGTGGTCATGGGGAAAATAATCAAATTTTAAGAAAAAATGCGGCAAATCATCAAATATCCCGTCTAACTCTATTTCCTGGTTCCACGATTATCGGGGAGTTGGTATCGAATGAATAAACTAGATCCCTCACGTCCTTCCTTTGCACTCTTCTCCTCTCACCTCAATCTCATGTTAATCCATCCATCTATGCGACCTAAATCTCGCTCAAGTTTGAGTTTGAGCTGCCATATTTGCTCTGCAGCCCATTTTAATTTCGAAAAGAGATCTTGTAATCATGGTTTTACATTTTGTCTCCTTATATTTTTTCCACACCTGATTGAAAATAAAAATTCGAAGAAAAAATAAATTAATATGGCCAGATTCAAATTATAAGGTTTTATTTTTCATAAAAATTGAATAAAGCGCTGAGTATTAATCTCGGGACCTAGCGTACAAGACGGTTCACCAAAGCACTAGCCATGTTTGTGATGATAACTTGTTTAATTTTGATCCTTTGAGAAGTGTTACGATTGGGGATTTTTTTTTATTTGACTGCAATTTTGGCCTCTCACCCCACCGTTGATTTAGTGAAATTCCTAGATAGTATCGTTTTTTTCCTACTTGCATTCATTCATTCCTTGCATTATACTTAGAAGATCCACATATAGCTGAAACCGAGCAATACAGAGACAAGCGCAAAAGAGTTGGGAGTTCGTTTGGCAACTCTCATTTCATTTGGCAAAAATAAAAAGAAATTATTTCAGAGAAATGACGGGGTTAGGGATGGAAATTGATGTCATTTGCTAGAATTTTAAATAAAATGATATTTTAAGTTTTATGACAGCCAAACACATTGAGTATGAAATCTCATTTAAATTTCATGATTAATCCGAAACCCAGATGCTAAAAGCAATCGGCTGCTGGTTTGCTTGTTCGAGCGATCGCATCTCGACCGTCCGATGGAGACGCGCGACAAGGATTGTTCCGACAGCCATGGAAAGCGACAACGGACATGGCGAGCTCGGAGAACTGGCCTCGCAGGGATGCAGGGGAACTGGGCAGAGGACGCGCTCAACGTCGCGGGTTCGCCCCGCACTTGAGTCATGGCTCGGGGCCCTATGGTCGCCATAGTAACCGGCGGCGACCAGTTTCGCGGCGCCGGAACGGCGGCTCTCTGCGCCACGCCGCCACGACGTTACAATGCACGGGAAAATTCGGGGAGTCGTCCAATCGGACCGTGAGCTCACCGAGATGATGAGGAGGTGGTCAGAGTCGGCTAGGGACGTCGGAAGACGGCGAAACGACGACGACAAGAGACTGTCGGCATCAGGGAAGAAGACACCCACGCGCTCGATATATGGTGCTCGGGCCGATTCCTTCGTCGTGGATGGAGGGCACGACGAGGCTGAGCCCCTACGGCGACCAGATAGATGTGAGAGAGCTCGTGGCGGCAGCACGACGCGATGGCGCGGCAGCAGCGGTGGCGGCTGAAGCAGGAAAGGTAGGGAGGCGCCGCGACCGAGAAAGCAAGGGGAGGCGACACTCTTGCAGGAAGGTCGAGTGGGAGGGAGGGCCTATGCACGGAGCCATGGAGGAGCCGGCCGGGGAGGCCGCGGTCGGCACTTCCCCACCATGTACGAGGAAATCTTATCTACGGGAGTGAGAGAGGAAATCTTATCTCTTCATTTTTTTTCATTTTGTTCCTCCAACTTTAAGGAATTTACACACAAGTACATGCACTATCCTTTTCAGTCCTTCTAGCTTATTTAAATGTTGCATATTTTCCCTTCCATATCGGCGCCTGTACGACATGACATCCCACGCCAAAGATCGACCACCGCGCGAGCACGATGTTGCACCCCTCTTCATCTCGCTCGATTCATACGCTAATTCATTCAAGGTGTGTAGCAACTGTGTATGCTTTAGCTGCAACCTAGTGGGGATGCTGTAACATCACCAACAATAACTTATTTTTAAGGAACACAGCAACTGTTTATACTCCGGTTGCCGTCTAGTGGGGGATGGCTGCAACTAAACCACCACCCTTAGCAACTTATTTTTAAGGAATGAAGCAACATGTCTGCTCGAGTTTCCACCTAGTGGAGGACGACTGCAACTAAACCATCACTAGCAGCAACTTTGAAGTGGTGTAAGGAACTTTTAGTATGAAGTGTTTTCCTACACGTTAGAGTTGCAACCGAGCGGGTGATGGCTACAACTATAACACTAACAGCAACTTATTCAAGGAGCAGCAACTGCGCATGCTCAGTGCACCGATGAAGGATGGTTGCAACTAAAAATACCACCAATAACAACTTATTTTGAGAGAGTTCAAAAATTGTGTTTGCTCCAGCTGCAACCCAGTATCAACTTATTCGTGGAGTGCGGCAATTGTATCTGCTCCAATTGCAATCCAGTGGGGGATGACTACAAGTAAAACACAAAGTTTAAAGTAGGCGGCTATTGTCTTTAACCCCGGCGATATCAGGAGCTACGAAAGGCTATAGCCGGGATAAGGCCATATAGCGGTTTTGCTAAATAATGTGGGGGAAAACAAAATATTGGCAACATATATTCATATATAATCAATCATATATATGCATTAACTGTACCAATTATGAATACAACTAAGACACAATTATAATCAATAATATATATTTTAAAGTTGCTCCCCGTGGTGTTTTAGTTGCAGTCATCCCTCACTTGGTTGCAACTAGAGAAAACACGATTGCTGAACTCTCTTGAAATAAGTTGTTGTCAGTGGTATTTTTAGTTGCAGCCATCCTCCACCGGGTTGCAACCAGAGCATGCGTAGTTGATGCACTCCTTTGAATAAGTTGCGGATGCTAGTGTTTAGTTGTAGCCATCCCCACTATATTACACTACGAGCATGCATATTTTGTGCGGGACGTGCACTGCGCGCCGACCCTGCAAGATGGAGGGTGGAGGTCACGTGCTCTGGCGGCAACCGGCAGAGGTGGCGCACTTAACGGCGGCTAGTGGAGGTGGGGGGCACCCGTCGGCCCGCGGTGGAGGTGGGAGCACCAGGTGACACTCGTCTCAACTAGGAACCTAGATCGTGAGTAAGTGAGCTAGGGAGGTAGGGGAGGCGAGAGTTGATGCTGGAGAGCTTGCGAGGCAGGGGAAACAAAACCAGGAACTACTTATTTTTCAAAAAAAAAAGAAACGTAGCAACTACACCTTCTCCCGTCGCAACACATTAGAGGATGGATGTAGCTATAATACTAACTATACGCGCACCAAATACAACCCAATTTTTGGGATGGATTCTGAAGTTAGGCATTGTTGTCGGCCTATCGTTGATGCTAAGTTTAGATATCGTTTGTTTCTTTACAATACTATAAAGTTACACATCGTCACTACTAAGTTGTCGACCTCAAAAACCAACTTGTGTGCAGTTTTAGAAAGTATGGTAGGCAACTAGTAGTATAAAGTTGATTAAGTTGCTCCCAGCAGCAACTGTTTGTATGAAGTTGATTAAGTTGCTCCCAGCAACGTTTGTTCCCTGCATACTCGGACATGCATGCGCGGACGCCAGACGGTACCCCTCACGGTACATGTATGGTACTCCGAGACAGCACATGCGTGTGTGGTAACTACTAGTCCCCCGCACACACACATACATGCATGCATGTGCGCGCGGACGGAACGAATGAAGCCGGAGGGAGGACCATTCATGGATTCAAACTGCAAGAGTATGAAGTTGACCGAAAGTATTAGTACTAATGACCGCTCTGTTCTCCTCTGCTCTACTGCAGATGGCCGGTTCATGATGCGGATGTAGCTGCCCAACGGCGTGACGACGAGCGAGCAGACGCGCTACATACCTGGCGCCGGGAGTGATCGAGAAGTACGGTAAGGAAGGGTGCGCTAGAGTTGCTTTTCGGGAAAAAGTAGTGCAACAACTGTGCATGCTCTTGGAGGATGGCTCCAACTAAAACACTAACAACATCAACTTATTAAAGGAATATATCAACTGCGCAGGCTCCAGTTACAACTCTTAGTATGAAGTTGCTGACCTAAAACACAAGAGTTAAAAATACAAAAAAGTATTTTCAGCAACTCTTAGTATGAAGTTGCTGGCATAAACACTAGAGTTGCTTTTCATAAAATAAGACACTACCACCACCCCAAAACTAGCAACTGTATCAACTATGACTACAACTAAGACACTACCACTACCCCAAAAAAACTAAGACACTACCACCAACAACTTATTCAAGGAGTGAAGCAACTGTGAAGTGCAACAATTGTTCTTCTCTAGTTGCAACCTAGTTGGATTTGACTGCAAGTAAAGAACCACCATGAGCAACTTATTGAAGAAACTGTAGCAACTAAATTGTCTACCTAGAAACCAAACAGGTTTTAGAAAGTAGGTAGGTAACTACTAGTACAAAGCTGATCTTCTCAGTAGTTGAGTATGTCTCAAAAACTAAGTTGAGTACAAAATACAAAAAAATATTGTAAGCAACTCTTATTACGAAGTTGCTGGCATAAACACTAGAGTTGCTTTTCAAAAAAAAAAAAATCGGAACATGCATAAATGAGATCTAGTTTTGAAGAGCTCGTCACGAGAGACTCAACGGTAAAAACGGATCGCAATTTCGACACACGAATTAAGAGTTATGACTTTTTATAAAGTTGTCTTGAAATTAAATACACTTGAGTAAGGGCTCCGTGTATGTGAGATTAATTACTTTCCTTAATTAGGATGATTGCTCGGTTGGACTAATGAGCAATCAATTGCTCACTAGATGCGGCCAATCCGAAATGATGCCTAACAAATGAACTCTCAGCCGAAACCGAATGAAAATTATCCATGACGCGGAGGAGAAACTCACATGCGTGACCGTACATGCAATGTTAGAGCATCCCTAGTGGATGGTGTATACGGGCGTGTATGTTAAATATACACGATGCGAGCTGAAAAACGGCTCCCAGTGGATCGTGTATATGGGTGTGGAAATATACACGCCCAGACCACGACGGTTCCAGGCGTGGACATAAACACGAGCAAGCCACGCTCGTGAGCTCGCCCCCAGGTCCGTCCCGCGCCCGCCCGGAGGAAGGATCCAGAGGAGCTCGCCCCCAGGTCGCCGTCGCCTTTCTTCTCCGGCCGCCGCCCAAGGTAAATTTCTTCCTCTCCGGCCGAGCTCACGAGCGGGAAGGGCGGGGACGGGGGCTGCACGCCCTGCTAGATCTGGCGGGCGGCGCGGTGCGGTGCGGGGTCGACGGGGTGCGGGCGGCGCGGTGCGGTGAGGGGTCGACGGGGTGCGGGCGGCGCGGTGCGGGCGACGCGGTGCGGAGTGGAGTGAGGTCGACGGGGTGCGGACTGGAGGAGTGAGGTCGACGGGGAGAGTAGTGAGGTCGACGGGGTGCGGGCGGCGGAGTGCGACACTAGCTGCGCTAGCTGCGGCGCGGTGATGATTCCTTGTCTATTGCAATTTGTTGCTTGGCCATGTCAATTTGAATGGGCATTGGTTGCTTGCAGATGGATGGTGACCAAAGCTTCTTGGACACCATTGGTTTTGGTTACACAGAAACACAACCAGATAGTCCAATTGGAGAGCAGGCAACTCCATCAACTCAACATCGTTCTGCAATAACAGAGAAAGGAAAATCCAACAAGGGAAAAAATTGGTCCAGTGATGAGGAATATAGCCGTTGGAATAGAGCCGTTTGAAAATAGAGCCGTTGGAATATACACGTCGTGATTTACACGTCCTGATACACGTTCCACTGAAAAACTGGGACGTGTATAATTTAGCAAGATGTATATGGAGATATACACGTCCATATTTACACCATCCACTAGAGATGCTCTTATCCTCGGCAAGCTACATCACACGTGTATCCACGGCGCGAGTGGCAGCAAGAATCTCACCGATCAAACGCTGCAAAGCAACACCATCCGAGACAACACCGAGGTGAGACGTGTTGGCGATCCTGACGGACTTGTAGAACTCCTGCCTCGGGTCTGCGCCGATCACCTCGTCAAGCGCCAGTATGCTTGCCAAGTTCACCACCCCGTCGCCGTCGCCGTACACCACCTCCGGGGCGCGGCCGTCCCGGTACACCAGCATCTCCGGCGTCGGCACGCCGACGCCATTGACGCACGTCACGGGCACCACCGGCGCTCTGAGGTTCAGAGCCACGGGAAGCGCCCGCGTCTCGTAGAGCCGCACCGCGTACGGCGGCAGCCCGGCCGCCGCCAAGAACGCCGGCATGTCGCGCGCGGCGTAGCTCTTGTTCCGCGTGACCACCAGAGGCGTGTCGTCGCCGAAAGCTACGGGAGACGGCAGCACCGTGAACGGGCTCGCGAAGGTCCTGCCCACGCTCGGCAGCGACAGGACGTCAGCCGTCGACGGCGAGGAGCCAGATGGGCTGGAGGAGGTAAAATTGGAGGCGAGACCCTGCATTGACAGCACGAACCCGCCGGCGCCCGTGGAGGCCATGACGAAGTGCTTGATGAACCTCCTGCGCCACGGTAGAGGGCTCCGTCTGAGGAAGTCAAGGGCGAAGTAGCCGCCCTGGCTGTGCGAGACCAGGACGACCGGCTTGCCCCTGTTCGCCCTGCTCGCGCGCTCTACGAGCGCCCTGAGCCGCTGCCGGAACAGAGAGAGCTCCCTGTTCGCCAGCCCCGCCGCGGCGGGCGCGTGCCTGAAGTCGTACGGAGCACCGAAGAGGGTCTCGCCGTCGCGGTATCCTGCTCCCTCCAATGCCTCCACCAGCTTCCCCATGCACAGCTCCCTGTTAACGAAATCGATCGGTGTGATTGTGCGCTGCTCTGCATTACCAGTTTTTGTGAATTTGTGATGAACTGACGACATGAGAGGTTAATTAGTTTACGATACTTACTTGTCGGCAGGGTCGTCGGCGAGGAAGCCGCGGGTGGAGCCGAATGAGAGGGCGCGGGTCTCGACGCCAGGCGCGTTGCCGTAGTCGCCGGCGGCGTGGTCATAGACCAGGCGGAGCTGGTCGGCGAAGCACGGGACTTCGGCATCAGGAGCTGTGATGTTCTTCCATAGCCTGGACCACCGGCCGTCGCCCTTGCGCGCCGCGCAGAGCGGCGACGGCGGCTCGTAGGCGTCGGTTAGGCGGACCTCGATCTGGCTGCAGGTGTTGCCCGGCAGCAGCACGACAGGGTGGACGCCGGAGGAGCTGTCGACGGAGTTATCGACGTACCGTTGGTGGGACTCAGTCGGCAGGGCTGTGGTCTGCCCGACGAGGAAGGAAGTGGAGAGGATCAGCAGGAGCCGTGGCAACCATCGGAGCTTTGTGGCTGTCGCCATGGAAAAAGATTTGTGCGTGTAGGGTAGAGAGAAGTCCAATTTACCCCCCTGAATTTATCTAAAAGTTCAGTTTACAACCCTAATTTCTTATTTGGTTCAGTTTTCAACCTTAAATTATGAAAACCGTTTAAATTAACCCCTTACACTGTTTGGACTGGTTTTGAGCCGGTTTTTTATCGCCACGTCACTGTTTCGAAATGTCAAATAACTGTACATACGTACAATACATGTACTCTGTCCACAGCACATGTTTCCCTCATACGCATCCCCTCCTGCTTGTCTTCGTCAAACAGCGGCCATGGAGAAGCGCCTCCGCCGGCCAGCAAGCACCTGCTCCGGCGCCCGCCTTCAACTAGCCTCCGCCCTCCACATCCCATGGGTTCCTAGCCTGCAGCCAGCACAGAGCACCGCCACGCAGCATGGCGAGTCGCGGGGAGGCGGCGAGGCGCTGTTATTCCGGCGTGGGGATGAAACAGCTGGGAGAGGAAGCTCCGGGGAAGAAGAGGGGCTGGATCGCCCCGATCTATTCGTCTCTCTCGCCGTGGAGGAGCTGGGGCAGTAGTGGTGCGGGGCTGTGTAGGAAGAGGTGGAGGGGAAGAACAAGGTACTGTTTCTGCTGCCACTTGCGTACTACTGATGGTGTGAGATAGACTTGCTGCTGCTTTCTAATTTACATAGAAAGTGAGACAAACGTGCTGCTACTTGTCCCTGCTACTTTTCTTAGAGAGATTTGGATAGAGACATAGAGTATCTGCTATGCATCAGAGTGAAATGAAACCTGAATGAATGTTCAATTTTTTTTAATCTTTATCACATGCCTCTTCTGCTTGGCTAGGAACCATCGTGATAACTGAAGAAGAATTTTCAGTTGTAATACATCAATGGAGGGGTTAAAACAGCAATATGTTTGAGGTTTGTGGGCATCGATAGAACCACATAAGAACTAAATAAAATTGGTCACACATGATTTATACGGTTCACACATGATCTGTAAGGTTAACACATAACATGTAAAATTTGCAACATAGTTCCACGAGATCTCTAGTTCGACAAACCAACATTTGACATCTGACAACACAAAAGCAACACTAAGTTCGCAAAAGCATAACTATGAATTGAAGATCAAAATATAGAGACCGAAATACGAGCCAAGACATCACTAGTGTTGGCTTCCTTTCTTTCTTGAAGCCACAACATTTCCGGATGACACATTCACGGTAATACTTGAACTTGCTTGAGATCCTTGCACCAAATCATGAACATTCACTGTATTTCCCGAGGTTTTTTAATGGCTACTCTTGTTGGATGACCTCTTTGCATTAGATGGACCCAGTTCTGTATGTTCCTTCCTCTTTGTATTAGTTGTTGTGCTTCGTTGTGAAGGCTATAAACACAAGGTAAAATTGAGATAACAAATCCCACAAAAAAGTTTAAACAAAATAACGAAGTGTAAAAGATTACCATAGTCGGTAGTGGTTGTGTGGATGGTGTAACCGGTGGTTGCGTAGATGGTGTATGACTTTGCTGTGAAGACTGCAAGTGGAGATATGTTAACATGAGTAATTCATAGTAAAAGACATTAAATTTAATAGTAAAGAGAGATTACCATTTGATGAGCTGGATCTACACCTCCATTTCTCCTCTCACAAGAGGTTCTATTATGGCCTTGTTGTTTGCATCTCCCACACCTAATGGTAGTTCCAACTCTGCTAACTCTGCTACTCCCTGGCTTCTCTTCCGGTTCCCTTGTCCTCGACTTCTTCTTCCTACCTGGCATAGCAATGTGCCCTGGTGCCACAGGCCTAGGCCGATTTGAAATTGGCCATGCAGGCATGCCCTCCACAGGCTGAAGGCAATGCGCATAGGTTTTTCTGAACTCGTCGACATAGTAGCACTTGGCAATGTAATTATCAAGAGAGCTTGTATGGAAATATATGCAAGCTATAGCATGTGCACAAGGGAGCCCAGAAAGTTGCCAGTACCTGCAGGTACATGTTCTCTCTTCAAGTTTAACAGTAAACCTGTGCTCTACTCCCCACTCTTTAAGTTTAACTTCATATGAATCCTTGCCATTAAAAATTGTCTCGCAGTATGCTGACTGATTAATGCTCTTCTTCAGTTTCCTTGTTATGTTAGGACATATAATGACATTTGGAGACCACTTATCCATCTGAGTTGTCATCTCCTGTATCCTAACCATCACCTTGCGTCTAATAGCTTCAAGCATGCTAATTATGGGTAAATATCTAGCTTGAACTATCCACTTATTGAATGACTCACAAATATTGTTGTCGACGGAGTCACAATCAGATCCTAGCTTGAACCATGCTCTACTCCAGTGATGAGGATCTTTCTCCATGATTGCCCTTGCTCCATCCGGCGTCGCTTGTGCCAACGAATCCCTTGCTTTGTTGAACAACATTGCACATGGGGCTTTTGCACATGCCCAGAAAAGCTTCTGCCAATCCTTATTTCTAAACTTCTTTCTCCAATTGGCATATATGTGCCTTGCACAATTTCGGTGCTCAGCCCTTGGAATCCAATTTTGCACGGCAGTAAGAATACCCTAAGAAGAAAATTGACGCAAGGGTTAATTAGCACATAAGAAACAGTTACTATTCAAATAAATATAATACAAGTATAAAGTACCTTTTGCTGATCAGATATTATTACCCATCCCTCTCCATCTCCTAGTTGAAGTTCAGTGAACAAGATAGAACAAAACCAATCCCAAGAATCATTAGTTTCTTTGTCAACAGCTGCCCATGCAATGGGATATATTTGGTTGTTAGCATCTCTACCAACAGCACACAAAAGCTCTCCAGCTCTTCCTTTGAAAAAACATCTGTCAAGACCAATTACCTTCCTACATCCAGCAAGAAAGCCTTTTTTACAAGCTTCAAAACATACATAGAATCTGTAAAATGTTGGCTTCTGGAAGTCCGGATGAAGCTTGACAATTACGGTACTACCTGGGTTGCTTCTAAGTAACTCGTTCTGATAATCAAACACTTTGCCATATTCACCAAATTGTGCATCCATCATTCTAGCAACCACTATGGCCTTAGCTTTCTTGATCTTTGATATGTGCACATTCGCAAACATTTCTTCTTGGACCGTCTGTTGTAGGTGCGCAACACTCCACTGTGGATTTGCCATTATCAAATTTTGGAACTTGTTTGCAATTCTAGTTGACGTCACCAACTTGCTATCTCTTCTCTTAGGACATATGTGCTCATCTCTGTAAGAAGTTACCTGCCAGCTCTGAAATCTGCTTGTGTTCTTCAATAAGCAAACCCAAGGACACAAAGGCCAACTACAAACTGCCCTAGCTCGATCACCTTCATCCTTTACAAACTTGATTTCTTTCCTCTCATTAAGACCATAATTGATTACGGCTTGCTTGAACTCCTGTTTGCTATTGAATTTCATACCAAGCTGAAAATATGGCACCACGGCATTTCTATCAAACCTTGCATATGTTGACTCTTTAACAACAATCTCACCTTCACTATCTTCATCCAATGAGTCATCATCATCACTAGAGTTACCTTCTATCTTCTCAGGTGCATTGTTGAGGTTCATATCACCATCAAACATAGGAGCTTTACCGGCCTTCACCGAAGCCTTGAACTGCATATAGCTCTGATGAATGTTTGATGCCTCATCATCAGAAGCAGAATCAGGAGCATAGTCAGAATCATCAGAGGAAAGATCAAAATTATCTTTAATACCACTGTATTCTCCTTTCCTGTGCACTGGCAATTTTTTCCTTACTTCATCATGCATTGAAGGCATACCAGCAGTACCACCAATAACCTGTACCTCATTATCAAAATCTGGTTCAGGAAATGGGATGCCACTTTCTCCACCTTGTATATCATCATCCATCGTATGGTTTGGCTCAGCCCGTTGTTCTCCCGACTCAACATAAATGTTCACAAAACTATCAATGGGTATATGCTTTAACATTACCATACACGCCTCATCACTCACAAGACAACCAAGGCCATCAAACAAACATTTCCCAGGCACCAACCAGTGTAACATCTCTCTGTCTAAAATGTTGTGGTGCAGACTCAAATGACGATGAATATCTGCAATCCCGCATCTCTCGCGGGGAATCATGGACATTGCATCTTCTCCACCCACATACTCCATTGTTCGCCCGACTTTGACAAATTTTCCATCGAAGTGGAACCGAACAGACAGATAATCCTTCCGAGACATACCTATGAAATATATTGAAACAATAAAAGAGCATTAAAAGATAGCTAGTTGTTGTGTGTAGAATAAATTTGAAGTGAGTTGAGCATGTAGAAGTCTTTGCTGTTTTCTGTCACCGAAAGAAATGTCAAACTTAATTTCTGCTTTTACATATCTGAATATTAACTTAAATTAACTTCAAGACTAAAGTATTCTGCATGTAAAACTTTGTTTCCATGTTAAGATACGCCACTGTGTGCTAAGTATTGTATCCCACGAAAGTTGTATTGGGCATCATGGTTGATTCATGGGTGTGATAGTGTGAAACATGTAGGTGCTACTACCTTATTTATATACTCAACCTTAATTTATTTATGCATTTGTTGCTATCCATGATGCTAATTCTTCTTTTCTACAGAATAAACTTGAAGTGACTTGAGCTACTACCTTCTCATGTTCCTGTCATGTACGCCAGCACGCACACTGCTCAGCTCAGCTACTTCGATCCATCCACAAAGAGCCAAGAGCTAGCTAGCTAGTAGCCTAATTCACTAATCAATCTTTGTAACATGGCCGGATCCATAATCTACTGATCTAGAATTAAACTAATCCTTCGATGCTACTTGGCAATGCTTTCAGTATACAAAGTGCAGAGATACGATCACACGATCCTCCTTTGACAGCACATAATTAACAGCATGAACAAGTTCCTCACCTAACGGAGGAGGCAAAACAGCGGCTCCTCAGCGATTTAACCCCAGGCCTAGCTGCAGCAGCCTGGGCAGGGGCACGTCAGTGGAGGGCGGCAGCCTTCTCAGGGGCGGCGGCGCCGTGATCTGGCTGTTCGGCGGCGCCGTGATCTGGCCAGGCCAGATCGATACCTGTCTTTCTTGCGTGAAAAGATGAGAATAAAAAGAGGCTGACCGGGTCTGTTTTTAGCGATGCATGTACGAGTAAATGTACCCTGTACGCGGTTATACGTAAATACATGTACATGTCTATGAAAAACGCTGACGTGGCGATAAAAACCGGCCCAAAACCAGTCCAAGGGGTCCAAGGGGTTATTTCAAACGGTTTTCATAATTTAAGGTTGAAGATTGAACCAAGTAAAAAATTAGGGTTGTAAACCGAACTTTTAGATAAATTCAGAGGGGTAAATTGGACTTCTCTCTGTAGGGTAAGGGGCTGGTTTTGCTGGTCTAAGTGAAGGAAAGCTAGAATGGATAATGTAACTGTGCAGCTGGGTTCGAGTGGTTGGTAGGACGTTATGTACGTGCCACACAAATATTCCAATTTTGTTTGATTTTGGCTGGAATTCTTCTGACCAAAAAGTGCAATCATTTTGGCATGTGTACCAAATTCACTGAAATTTGTGGAACCGAACTTTCCATTGAATTTTTGAATACCGGACCCACTTTTGTACCTCGGGATCGTTTTAATCCCGCTAAGTCGCAGGATGACCAGATGGCAATATTTGTGCGTGAGCCCGGTGTAAATTATGTCTCATCAAAATTCAGTAGTATAAACATCTGTGGCAAAATTCCAAATGTCAATACAGAGTGGAACAAACTCAAACTTATAGCCACGCATTAGAAGTGTATGACGTATTGGCGCTTTGTATCAGCAATTGATTACAGAGTTGTAATTGCCGACAAGCTAGAACAGAGTTCCCGTGCTGTGAACGCACCAGCACAAGAGTGGCAGAATAGATGACAATGACAATAGTAGGGATATCGCCGACATCAACATGATAACATGGAATCAGAATCAAAAGTGCCAAACGCAGCTACAAGAACTATTTGATTTATTTACTCGCTAGTATCAAGAAAGATTAACCAAGTTCAGAAGATGAACACAACACAGTTCAGACTCGATACTCGCATATCATTACAGGACTAAGACACTCACGATGAACATGGCACTGCAAAGCTACACATTCGACACTCAACACGGACCCAAACCCACACTTATTACAGATACAGGCTCTGAAGTCTGAAGAAAGCCAGGCAAGCAGCAGCAAACTGAACCGCAGGTTGGAAGCAAACGTCTAGCCGGAGATCTGGATGGACTTGACATCGGGCTTCTTCGCCTCCTCCTTGGGGACGGTGACGGTGAGCACGCCGTTCTCCATGGACGCCCTGATCTGCTCCGCCTTGGCGTTCTCGGGAAGCCTGAACCTGCGCATGAACCTGCCGCTGCTGCGCTCCACGCGGTGCCAGGTGTCGGACTTCTCCTCCTGCTCCTTGTTCCGCTCGCCGCTGATCTGCAGCACGTTGCCGTCCTCCACCTCCACCTTCACCTCCTCCTTCTTCAGCCCGGGCACGTCCGCCTTGAACACGTGCGCCTCGGGCGTCTCCTTCCAGTCGATCCGCGCACCGGCGAAGGCCGCGGTCTCGGAGGAGGTGCGCGGGAAGGAGGGGAAGAGGCTGCCGCTGCCGCTGCCGGAGCCGAAGGGGAAGCCCTCGAAGGGGTCAAAAAGGTCGAGGGAGAAGGGGTCGAACACGTTGCTGCGGCGGATCAGCGACATGGTTGCTCGATTTAGGCGAGGACAGAGCGAGATTATGATGAAGCTTTGTCAACTCGGGGATGCTAGCTCGGATGTGTGTACCAGCTCAACAGGGGGTTTGCGATTGCTTTCGTTCTTTGTGTCTGGGCCGTGGCGACGAGGGGAGGCAAGATTTTATACAGCGATGTTGGGAGGGGATCTGGAGCATCCTGATCTGTTCTGGAATGTACTGGAACTAGCCGACGATTTTGGTACGTTGGGCCGCCGTGGGATCGGCCTGCTATGGGGAACAAAAAAATTCTGGTGATTTCTAGTCCTGTGGGTCGGGTCAAATTCCACTCCTAGAATGGATGGCTTCTGCTACCTTCTAGTCCTTTCTAGATCTTCATCGCAAAGAAAAGGATTTTTTGGGTGCTTTCGAGCCCCTTCTAGTCCTGACTGTCCTGTTGGGTAGGGTCAGATCCTGGTTGTGCTTTCTAGACCTAGGCCGCGCTTGAAACTCGGTAAAATATCACCGCGGGATTAGATCACGGACCGGAATAACCGTGTACGAATTTTCCGGACGAGAAATACGGACCTACCGACCTCCCGCTATTTTTCTGGAGAAAAATGGCAAAACGATTAGTTTACGCCGGATCGCAATTACTGAGCCGGCTCGGAATTATTCCCGGGAGGGAGAAATACGCCCGTTTTGGTCTCAAATACGACGATCCAATCGGGCCCAAGTGGGTTGATCCGTCTTTTTTTTTGCATGGTATGGGTTGATCCGTCTCATCATGTTGGTCCCGCTTGGTTGGTTGTATATATTAGTCCAATACGGGGGTAAAAATCTACGGACCACCGGAGGTCTTTTTTTTCACTTCAAATTAGCTGTGCAGGCCGGTAGGAATTTATTTTCGATAAAGGGCATGCTTTATTAGATTTCAACCAGTTTACATCAAAGTGATATAACCAGAAGCGTCCATACTTAGTCTCTGCATAACTAAGATGCACACAGCCGAGAAAACTTCTAGATAGATAGGTGACACAAAGGGTAGAAAGCTCATAGGAAAAACATGTCACATGCGACAAAGCGTAATCCTATTGTAAGGATGATCCAATCTGCAAGTTATGCTGCCACCCATGACAGGTAAAAATATTTATGGACACTTGCTACAACCGCGAGCATACCTCCATAAATAGGTCTCGGTGTATCGGATTCTGAAAAGTAGACCACTCCCGGAGATAGTGAGCACATCGGAAGATCACCTGCATGGGGGAGACAATTTAGCGTTAAAAACTATGTCATTTCTACATAGCCAAAGCGACCATAGTATAGCGATCGCTCCCACCCGTATGTATTTTCTAAAACTATGATCGACACCATGCAACCAATTACCAGAAATATTAGCAACAGTCCTAGGAGGATACAAGTCCGAAGCCACTTGGATAGCTGCCCATATAGAACGCGCAAACATGCACAGGAAGAACAAATGCGCTATATTCTCATCATGATGACAGAACACAAATTTTGTGCTACCTTGCCAATTACGCTTTGCCAGGTTGTCTTTCGTTAAGATCACCCCTCTACGTAAGTATCATGAGAAAATTTTAATTTTCAATGGTACCTTCATTTTTCAGAGTTGTTTATTATTTGTAGCTGTCACATCAGAATGTACTAGTGCTTAATACATGGAATCCACCGAGAATTTCTCATTCCTAAGTAGATTCTAACGGAACTCATCACGTCCCGGTGTTAGCTGGATAACAGCCAAACGCTCTTGTAGAGCTTGACATGATGCCAACCGGATATCAATGAGATCCCGTCTGAAAGACAAATTCGGAGGGTAAGAACCCAACACCTCCGCAAGCGAGTCACTTTTGTGACGTGCAATATCGTATAAAGCTGGGTACTGTTCTCGAAGAGGCGTATTCCCTAACCAGGTATCCTCCCATAACCGTATCTCTGAGCCATCCTTTATGAGGAAAGATCCATAGCGAAAGAATTTAGTCTTTACCGCCATTAGACCCGCCCAAAAGTGAGAATCCCCTGCTTTCCAATACAGTTGAGTTATGGCTTTTGTGCCCACATATTTTCTTCTCAGGAGTTGCTGCCATACCCCATCCTCAGTTAAAAGCTTGAACAACCATTTACTAAGGAGTGCGGAATTTTTAGCCGCTAGGTCTTGTATACCTAGCCGCCCCTGGTCTTTTGGACGACAAAGTACGTCCCATTTTGCTAGTCTATATTTTCTTTTTTCATTATCCCCTTGTCAAAAAAATCTCGAGTGGAAGTAGTCTAGATGTTTGAGTATTTTTTTCGGTATTTGGAAAAAAGATAACATATATAGAACCATATTACTAAGGACCGAGTTGATCAGAACTAAACGACCACCCATTGAAAGTAGTTTTCCTTTCAGCTACCAAGTCGTGAGGAGGGGGGGGGGGGGGGGGGGGGGGGATGAAACGAGTTCCGACGCGGGGCCGTACCATTCGTTTTACCATCCTGCGGTCTACACGACCGAAGCATGAGCAATTGTAAGGCGAGGCACACCCACAGGCCATCTGCAAAGGAAAGAGAAGTTCATTTGCATGGTGCTTATACCAACAAATTCGACCATGAACAGAAGCACAAACCTAGCCTATCTACTGAATAAGCAAAGAGATGACCAATTTGCATAGCTTACACCAACAAATTAGCACCGACGACTAATACAAACCATTGAGAAATATAAACCACAGGACGGTGAATTTCACATATACATAGCGTATTTGGATGTTTGAAGGTTCAAGAACAGGCCAAAGTAAAACATACTCCAGAGAGGCGATACAGAAGAGCGTTTTTTTTTTTTTTTACTATACGAAGTGAGGTTTCCGCTATTAGTATTTGCATGGTGCAATAAAAGGGCACCCATAGGACATGACAAAGGACTAAATTAAGGACAACGGAGACGCGCCATCTCACAAACACACCAAATTCTTCTAGCTAACATACAACAGCCCCGATCTGTACACAAAATATCAAGATCTACAGATAATCTAAGCATTTGAAAGTCATTGACTCTGGCACATCAGCAATCTATACTCGGAGCATCACTTCTAGTGTGAAACCACAGAGATCTTGGGCCTCTTGTCTGACAGAGAAGCTATGTCGTCCACACACTCATAAAGGTCTTTCTTCATCCCAGCAGTCGATGCTTCTACGAACTCTTTATAGTCTGAAACAGAATCAATGAGCTGCAGCAGTTCCCTCGCGCATATCTGAGTTTCTTCATCAGTTTCCCGTAATGCATCCTGGAGACTCTGCTCAGAATTCTGCAGAATCACATCGTTGTGTATGTGAACTGTTTGTCCGTGTGTCATCGAAACAGAACAAATATCAAAAAACGGAACACAAGTACCTTTAAACATTCGTCTGCATCCTTTTCAACAGTGCTCAATTGATATTCCTTTTTCTCTAACTCATCTTTCATGTGTGTGGCCTCAGCTGCGCAACTTGAAACATGACTTCGGATTTCAAGATCCAGTGAATCCAGCTGAGCAATCATCTGGGGAACAGATTAAATAAAACCAGTTCACTCTTTTGCACTTGTTATCCAGAAGGTTACAGACTAGTTATTGTGATTATGTTGTACCACCAGAGTCCCAAATAACTAGCTTGGCCTGAGTCTTAAAATAGGCAACCTTTTATACCTGTTAATATAGTTCCCTGATACTTGCAATAGAACTCATTTTTTAGTAATCAAGTATACAAGATAGCCAGCACAAATGATTTATCAAATGAAAGTAAATCTAGAATCCACAGCAACGTCTATATAGAGAACTAAAAATGCCAACGCCACACATACAACATGAGTAGGTTAAACGGTTTCAGCTTAGCCGTATGTTTGACCAATAAAAATCCACCCAGATGTTTAGCCGTCTTAATGAGCTAATCAGAATAATTGAATGAATAAGTATAGATTAAACCCATGAATTATTTCACACTTTTTGGAAACTCCAAACACAGTTTTTGAATAATGGGGTGTAGTGGTGTTGGAGGTCCTTGTGTTAGATAATAGGTTATTAGAGGAGTTAAGTGTAAAAATGTTGTAACCTGTATAAACTGTGTACAGATGTGTGTGGAAGTGCTGAAGAGTTCCAGAACAATCCCAAAATCAGTGAGTTCCAACAAGTGGTAACAAGGTAACTAAAATCAATTAGTTTGAAACTAAGGGCCTCCTGGGAAGTGGGATCACAAGAATTTAACACGAACTATTTTATTTCCCACGGGAACAGGAAAAGATCTTGTATTTCGAACAGGGTTCAATTGTGAAAGTTTATCACGAGCTAGGTATCTCAACCAGCTTGTGCAGATGCATAGCTTACCATTTCTAACAGGTTACCCATGAACATCATTCGTTAAGTCTGTACAGTGTTCACCAATACGCTAGGCAGTTATCAGAAGGGCCTAATCACCAAATAGGCGGACGAAGTGGGAGGGCATTAGCTAGTGCCTAAGCAACGCCATTCAGAGCATGTAGAGTTGGTTTAGCAGGCAGCCTTCACTTAAGCTTCCACATCGTTTAAAGATGACAATTAAAACACGGTAGAAAATGGATTATCTCGATGTTATTTCTAGCAAGGAATGTTTGCATGGCCCTAAATTTATGCGGCGAATGAAACCAAATAAGAAAACATGTGACCGAGATATGGCATCAGATTAATGGAGAAAAACGTCTTATCACTGCTAAGAGAAGGCTGACATCACCTCATTGTAAATACCCTTAGAACCCTAGTCCTCTGTTAGTTGCAGCGGATAAGAAGTAAAACAAACCACATATCAGAAATAAAACATATTTCTAAAATGGAGGTCATCGATATACTGTAACTATTATAACCAATTAGTATCTCCGTACAGGAACAGCTAATGTCCTAGAATGCATGCAGATGCAGTAACCCTTTTTTAAGTTGAGAACAAATATTTACAAAATAAATTGGGTCGGCAGAGTTGAAATAGTATGATTAGATTTTTTCATGAAAATATTTTCATAATATCATAATCTGAGTTTTCACTAACATATCCATATGAAACTAACGGTCAAAGTTGCATGCTAAAAACCGTGTCAAAAGTCAAAACCAAAATGACAGAGGAAGGAAGTGAACCATTGTCCAGTGTTGACTTGAGGATTTCCCTAAGAAGAGTTCAGGGCTCCTTTGATTCAAAGGAATAGTATAGGATTTTTAGAGGATTGGATCATATAGGAAATTTTCCTATAGAGCTTGTTTGATTTATAGGATCATATTCTATAGAGCTTGTTTAATCCCATAGGAAATTTTCCTATAAAAGTAGTGCAAATCCTATAGGAAAAAAAACATGAGCTCTAACTTCATGGAAAATTCCTTTACTTTTCCTGTGATGGAATCAAACAAAGTTTGGTGCATATGAAATCCTATAGGATTGGAATGGGCTGGACATTGTAATCCTGCACTTTTCCTATTCCTACATTTTCACAATCCTGTGAATCAAAGAGGCCCTCAATATTGTACTGTTTGCATGATGCACGTCATAAAAATAATAAGCCAACTATTTTCTTACATAAATACATAATACATGGTACAGAACCTCCATTTACCAGAATTGTGAATAACTTTCGCTAAACGATATATAGAAAGGGTTTCCGCTTTGATGCATGAGTTTTACCAAGTCGACGGACATGCCAAAGGTTAAAACAGATTTTAGGTCTGTTAATTTTTCATGTTGTGATATATCATACTCCTATGTAGTATAAGGTAACTGACCTCATTATTTTTAGCCTGTAGAACAGAAACATGACTCTTTCTCTCCTTCACCATTTTAGCTATTCCTTGCCACTGTTTTTGCAGATCAACTGACTCGTCATGCTTCGAGACAAATATCCTTTTGGTCTCATTAGCAAGAGCACCGAGCGCAGGTTTTAGGGAAGCTTTGTAGGTGGCACCAAGGATCTCAGCCGGGGAGGATCCTTTTGCATTTACCATGTACTGAAAATCAATACTAGGTTTCAATCTGCAAAATGGCATAAGAGTGAAAATAAGGAAACAAACCCTACATATAAATTGAGGAAACATAAGTCAACGAATAAACAACAAAACCAAAATAAAATGATATCTTTCTGAGATCTTGACTTTGTTTGAGTCAGTGCTGTCACTAAATAACTCAGCACTTGGAGCCAATTTAGGGACAATATATGAATAGAGTATTATCCAAAACCTATCTCGACGATTTTTTATTTATAAAAAGAGTGTTATTATATACTTAGCTTTTATATTTCTCAATTACTTACTCCATTAGTTTACTTTCAAACATAGAGAAGCAAAAAGACCTGCCCGGCTAGAATCTTATGTTTACAAACTGGGGTCTCCTTTGGAGTTTTCACATAATTCTGGAGAATAGAAAATACACTAGATATAATCCGTTCATTTTATGATCAAGCTAAACAAAGAGTTCAGGTTAAATAGCCGTGCAGCAAGAGGTCATGGTTCAAACTTCAAACATAATAGTCTAAATCACAGGCACCAATTATGTTGGGTAGTTGAAAATTCTTGGAATTTCAAAGGTGGTGAACACCGTCTAAAGCAATAAAGTAGTTTCATGCCATGTAGTAGATAGAGAAAAGTAGATTAATGCTTGCCAGCTAAGATTTTCCTGCCAGATTCAAACTTCACATATTATCTGCCATATATGAAAGCCTATAATCCGAAAAAAATATATATGGCAGCTTTATATCCAGTTATATTGAGTATGACTTTTAGAAGCCTCTGTCTTAATCCGCAGCAAATATAAATTTTATCAAGGTTATTTTATAAAAATGGTCAAATTATCCCTTTAAATAGGATAGAGAGAAAACTCTTGTTCGATTCGTATCACATCATGAAAAGGATGGACTATCCTTATTCAGGTGTACACGTAGACATAGTACCATCATGCAGCTAGCAATTCAAACAGAAAACAGAAAACATGATTGTAATATGACAAGATGCTTAATCAGTTAAACGTGTAGGTAAATAAATATACACTCTAAAGAATGTACAACTAAACTTCCTACAAGGAGAGGTGGGAAGTGGAAGAATATTATGAAGCAAAATATAGAAGCTCTTTGTAAAGTTGTATATAGCATAGTTATACATAGTTAACATATAGGCAAACAATATATTATAGAGCAGAGTGCATGATTCTAACTAAGTCCTTCTAAACGTGTGCCCATCACCCAAAGCAAAGTAAATTACCAATAAAACACACAAACATAGCTATACAACCTTGCTAGAAATGCTTTCGTATATGAATTCATCATTTTGTAACATGATACTATGTTCAACAGCAAAAAATAATGAAAGGAATTACCAGGAAACAGTCTGTGAGGGAACCACACACAAAGTTAAGCTACAGAAACAATTGAAGGGAGAGTGGGAGGCAAAGTAAATCAAGGGCAAAAAACATGTCATGTCCTGCATCTTTCCTGCACTTTCTGCTATATAACACTGCAAAGTTCTCTACTCAGCTAACGTAAACTACTGAAGGACTGCCTTGTGCCACCCTTATTCATTATCTCAATCAGAAGTCTATCTATGCACAGATCTGATCTCAATAACAGGCAACTGATGCCTAATAATTGTTGATGACCATATATCAGTTCACTTAATTTAACCTGAATATCCCAATCACAGTCCATGCAAGAATCAGGCCTTCTCCTAACGTATATAAAGGAACACGTAGCAAACTGTAATCTAAACCAATAGGAAACATGCGGTAATGTAATTTAGAATGACAAACATCAAGAAAGGTAAGAGGTAATCTACAGAAGACTAATTTGCACAGTCAAGAGAATATTATGGCAAAGCTAAAGCACAATCATGTAAACTACAGTAACCACAACTCAAGCAAAACGAGCAATGCTGATTAATTAATTGTCCTAATGAACTACTATTTGAAGTTTTGAACTATGAAGATTAAGAAGACCAAACATATCGAGCTACAGAGCACCATGTCAGCACTAGAATAAGTAGATTGTCTTCTTTATGTTATTTACATATCAAATAAGAGTAGCAGTTACTTGGTTAGCATCACTTCAAGGTGCTTAAATAATAACAGATTCATTGGTGAAAGAATTTGAAACATGGACAAACTCGATTAATCAGGAAATCCAAAGTTCTTTTGGAGAATTCATACCTTCTGAGGGTCTGGTTGCACTGCTCAGCAAGCCCCTCAGTCTCCTCGAGCTTACTGACGAGTGAAGCTTGGAGTTCCCACACCTTCTCCTCCAGCACCGCATTGGCATTCTCCACCTTGGCAATATCATGCTCCACCGCTTGCATCTCCCTAGCCATCCTATCGACATCCCTCACATTGACCACCTGCATCTCCACCTTTTTCACAAGCTCCTCATTCTCAGCCATCGTTTGCTGGCCATTCATCACCTTCGCCTCCAGCTCCTTCTCCATCTCCACCAACGCTTCCTCCTTCTCCTGGATCTTTGAGGTCCTGCTCTTCACCACTGCCTCAAACTTCTGAATGTCCGCAGTAAATGCCTCCTTCTTCTCCTCCAGTGCCCTCAGGCGAGAGGGCCCTGAGGTTTGATTAGTCCGCTTCGCTACCAGATCCTCAACCTCCTTCTCCAGCGCCTGAACGACCATTCCGCACTCATCTGCTTGGGCGCGGGCCTTGGAGTGGTACTCCTCGTCGAGGGAGTCGACAGCATCATCCTCGCCTGTGAGGAATAGGTAGTAGCTCTCGGTGAGGTAGAGCAAGAGGTCATTGGAGGTGGCGGCGGTGGGGGAAGAGGATGCGTTGAGGTTGTCGGCGACGTGTGAGAGAAGGGTGAGCCAGTACAGGACGGATAGGAGGGGCGGCCAGGAGTGCGGGGTCCCGGGGGCTTTCAGGGCGGAGCGGGTGAGCTTGTAGGGGCAGCCGAGGAGGCGAAGGAGGTTGAGGAGGTCTTCCTCCAGGGAGGTCTTGAGGGGATAGCGGAGGCGCTCGAGGAGGTGGCGGAAGGCGTCGAGGATGTCGCGAGCGGCAGGGAGAGGCGGGCGAAGGTGGATAGAGGGGGCAAGGTAGGCGTTGACGGCGCGGAGGGCGGCGGCCTGCGAGCTGCGGTCTGAGAGGTTGGTGATGGGGCCGGCGAGGGAGGGGCCCGTGCGGATGGAGGAGGGGTGGCTGCTGCAGATGCTGTAGGCGTCAGAGTCGCGGCGGGAGAAGGCCTGGTCTAGGTTGCGCGGGTAGAGGAGCTGGTCCGTCATCGGGGTGCGATCAGCCGCGGAACAGGCCGCCTGGGAGGACTTCGTATGGCGGTCACCGGCGCCGCCGCCGCGCCGCATTTCCGGTGGCGGAGTTTATCTCTCTCTTCTTTTTGGCAGACTGGAGTTGGGGATTGGAAATTTGAGAATTGCGGGTTTCGATTTGAATTTGGGGGCACACAAGTGGCCTTTCAGTGGGGAAAACTGGAGGATCAGCGCAGGTGTGGATTTTTCCTTGCACATTTTTTTCCTGAGATTACCTCGACTGGCCTTTTATGTGACTGTAAAAACAGAAAAAAAAACACAAGAAACAAATAGGTATGCAGGAATAAACCAGATAATTGAAAGATACATGAATTCCATAAATTTGGTTGTTTGGTTCACAAAATAGAAAAATGTTGGCAATGGAGATAACCAAATGATAATGTGTGATAAGTTCATTATCGCAACAAAGATAATATTTCAACCGTTACCAACTAAAACAGAAACGGAGTCCTTGTTTGCCATTTCCGGCAATCCTCTATGGCCACGCGTAAATTATTTTAACCATGGTCTTTCTCGCTATCATTGCCATGGGGTGTACTCAGCATCACTATGTACTAGTGAGACAAGTTTACAAATAACTTAACTTGGCAATGGTTTTAGTCAAACACCACCACTAGACGAAGCACCACCACCACCACCCGAGGAACAACCATCGACACCACCACCAGTCGAAGCATCACCACCACCTACTCATTTTTCTTCTCTGGCAAGAATTCAATTCTTTAAATCTACCACCACTCTTTTATCATTGCGTCCATTCCATCTAGATTTATCATCATCCCTCGGTTATCACGCGGATGGTGTATGTCATCACCTTGTTCTTGGGAATAATTAATCGCTCCTCGAATGTGGTCTTGCGCTTGTCGTGGATATGGGACACAGGTACCCGTAAGAAGTACTAACGTGGCCCATCAGGGGTGGCCCAGCAGGCCGACTCCACAGTCATAATAGGATAAGGACTCACATTTCCAACTTGTAATAGATTAGCTGTGTCCTACAAGGACTCGACATGTAAGCCGGACTCCTCCACCTTTATAAGGAGGGGCAAGGCGCCCCAAGAGGGCACGCTCTAGACGACCCAACAGACCCAACACAACCAAGATAGACGGGACAGAGCCCGATAGATTAGACAAGTCCCACAGAGGAGCCGCCTCATCGGCGACTTCCACCATTAGAGGAATAAGATCTAGCCACAAACAGCACGTAGGGATATTACCGGATGATGTTTCCCGGGTCCCGAAGCTGTATAAATCCTGTCTCCTGTGTCGTTCGTCTACTAACCCACATCGACGATGCCCGCGCGTACATAGTCCCGTATCTTCACCGTTGATCTAAACCATCGACATTGGCGCCCACCGTGGGGCTAAGTGCGCGTGGATTCACAATTCGATGGGTCCAATCTTCATCAACAACGACGGCGACTCGCCGGACCGAATCGGTGCTCGAGGACTCGACAGCAACATCGCCCTCGTGCGGATCAAGGTTTGTCGGCAGCGTTCAGCGCGGCTGGTTCGGAAATCTGTCGACCATGCGGAAGTTGTTTTTGTTCGCCTACGTTGCTAGCAATCCGATCAGAGCCAGTACTGGTCTCCAGGCGCATAGTCCAGCAGCGGTTGAACAGTCAAAGGAGCCGTCAGCATCACGTTTACCAAGCTGTTCGACAGTGAATCGGTATGTTAGAGCATGTCTAATGGAACCTTAAACCCTAAAAAGTTTAAGGGTCGAGAATTGGCAAAATTTAAGGGTTGGAGCTGTGAAAAACAGGAGGCAAATAGTGGAACCCTTAAACCCTTAAAAATAAGGGTCGAGGGCAAATACTGGAACCCTCAAACCCTTAAAAATAAGGGTTTGAGGGTTCCACTATTTGCCTCAACCCTCAAACCCTCATCACAGTTTCATATCACAAATATCACCATATCAATCAAACAATAATCATTCTAGTTATTATTACAACATCAAATAGTACTCTCAAGCAAATGATAATCATCCAAATTATTACAACAATTTTTTTGGCAAATAACAATACTTGTTCGAATCAAATAGGACATAGGAAAGTAAAACAAAGATAGATCATGGGCCGGTTTGGCGCCGCCCATCCAACTCCCAATGGTGCTCCACAAGATCATCCCGGAGTTGACAATGAGTGTTTGCATTCTCAATCGCACGATGTGCTTCAAGAAAAGCTTCTACGCGATTGGGGTTCCTTTCCGGTTGCACACGGGTGCCAACATTGTCATAGAAACAAGGGAGGTTTAACCCTCTCTCATCCTCTAGGATCATGTTGTGTAGAATCACACAACATGTCATGATGTCCTCCAAGGTCTTCTTGTCCCAAAAACGAGCTGGACCCCGGACTATGGCAAACCTTGCTTGCAAAATACCGAAAGCTCTCTCAATATCTTTGCGGGCTTTTTCTTGTGCCCTTGTGAAATTAGCCTCTTTTCTTGTTAGGGGCACACCATTTTTCTCCTTGATGGACTTCACAAGAGTTGCCCACTCGGGATAAATGCCATCGGTGAGATAGTATCCCATGGAGTACTCATTGTTCATGACCTTGTAGTTGCAAGTTGGAGCATCTCCGGAAACTAATCTTGCAAACAAAGGAGATCTATTGAGCACATTGATATCATTGAGTGTACCCGGCAAACCGAAAAATGCATGCCAAATCCATGTGTCCTCCGATGCCACGGCGCATTCGGTACCTTCTCCGGAAGAGGCGAGGTGGGTATGTAGGATGCTCCTTCGCGAAGTAGTCTCGCATCAGTTGCTCGTGCCCGAGAGCACGGTTGCGGTAAATGTACTCTCGCCCCATCACCGATCCTCTCCTTTGATCCAACAGCTTCGCGCGGTCTTCGATCTCTTGGACGTCGACGAGGAGGCCCATCATCTCGACGTCATCGTCTTGAAGCAACTCCTCAATGTCCGATGAAGACCAACCGGACTCGGAGGACAACGACATGGAGTCGTCGGAGTTCATCTCCATCTACAACAAATGAGCATATTTGCATCAAAATACAAATTTTGTGCCTATTTTTCTCATCAATACTATCAACAAAATTTACAAAAAAAAGGGGAAGAAAATACCTTGCGACGGGGTCGGGCCGAGCGGCGTCGGGGGAGAAGGCCGGGGGCGGGCCGAGCGGCGGTGGAGGGAGGAGGCTGGGGGCGGGCCGAGCGGCGGTGGAGGGAGGAGGAGGAGCTCGGGGGGGAGGAGAAGAGGAGGAGCTCGGGGGGAGGAGGAGGAGAGGAGCTCAGGGGAGGAGGAGGAGCTTGGGGGAGGAGAAGAAGAGGAGGAGCTCGGGGGGAGGAAAAGAAGAGGAGGAGCTCGGGGGCGCGCGGGAGGAGCTCGGGGGGAGGAGGAGGGCTAGGCGGGGCGGGGCGGCGGCGGCGGGGCGGGGCGGAGGCGGCGGCGGCGGAGCTCGATGCGGGGGAGGGAGGAGGCGGGGGAGGCCGGGAAAAGGCCGGGCGGGTGGAGGAGGAGGCGGGGGAGCGGGATCCGGTGGCGGTGGCGGCCGGCGGCGCGGGGGTGGGGGCGAGCTCGGGAGAAGACGAGCTGAACTCGTTCGCGCGCTCGAACGGAAGCAGTCCGGGTCGGGGCACGGGTTGGGAGGCCCAACCCTCACTTCTACAGGCTGGGGCAGGGGTTGGGGCCTCGACCTCTAAATTTTTTTAGGGGTTTACGGGTTTAGGGGTTCCACTAAATGGGATTTGGACACTCAAATCCATAAAAAAACGGTTGGATACGGATTTGAGGATTCCATTAGACATGCTCTTAGCATTGGGCACCGGTGCTGAGTTAAAATCGGATAAAACCTCGGTTGGCTATCACGTGAGAAGGAAAGAAAGGGAGAGTCGTGCACGACTTAAAAAAGGAGAGGTACAAGCCGGATAGTACTGGTACTGATGCATCCAAGGAAGGTCACACGGAGGCCATGGAAAGAAAGAAAAGAAGACAGCCGGGTGCTACTAGTACTCATGCGAGTCAAAGGAAAAAAGAGCAAGGGATCAGGATCACGTACTACACATCTCAACGTAATAAAAAAAAAGTAAGCAAGGGTGGCCGGTTCAAATCCATCAGCGAACGCGCGCATGAACATCTCCGACTCCTGGCGAAACCGACTCGGCTATATCGCCTCTGGCTATACCGACTTCCACGACTCGCCCGTCAGTCCGCGGGCTCACTTCGCGTCATCAACTACAAAAAAAAAACAGCTAAGTTATCTTTTTATTTTAATTTCATATATTTTATTTTCCAGTCAATTAAATAAATCCGCCGCTTTTGAGTCAATCTCGGGGGCTATTAATTCTTCTGAGTCATGGTTGCCAAAGAGGACAAGCTGCCAGATGCGCGGTCCAAACATAGGTATCCTGGCTCAGGAGATGGACGTTCGTTTCTTTACTAAGACAGTTGATAAACGCAATAGACCAAGTAGTGCGTATGAACAATGCCGGATCGACTCTGATGCACAGAGGCCTTTGTCGACAGAGCAAATCATATTTGCATGAAAAAAGTCATCGCGAAAGCCTGCTTAGTCAAGTCGAACGATTAATCACTTGAACACAAATAAATCAAATCGTTGTAATATTTATTTAATTCTTTTCATACGTCACGAACGGTATAATGCATACACAATTTTATTTCAGGTACCTCAGAAGGAGTCCCGAGTTGCTGCAGGCAAGCAACCCGGCACTCGGGGGCTACACTGTTCAAAGCTCAAGAAAAGGAGTTATACACCAAGGAGTCCCGAGTCGTCGCAGGCAAACGACCCGGCACTCGGGGGCTACATATATACCGGTGTAAACAAGCTCGAGCAAAGTCATACATTTCGTCAAGAGGACTCGGAGAAAAATTCCGAGTCACTTCAGCACAAGTCGGCAAGAGAAGCCGGCATTAACAAGTCGGCAGGAGAAGCCGGCATTAACAAGTCAGCAGGAGAAGCCGGCATTAACAAGTCGGCAGGAGAAGCCGACATCAACGACTCGGCAACGTTTACATCGACAACTCAGGAAAATCTACAACGACAATCCGGCAACATCTACATCGACAACCCGGCAAAGTCTACATCGACAACTCGGCAAATGCTGAAGCCGGGTTCCTCGACATCTACAACTCGGCAAAGCGCTACAACTACAAGCCGGCAAAGAGCCCGGCACGGACTCTGTGTCCCATTTCTTCAAATCAAGACCTTCCGCATGACTCTACAAGTCACCCGAAAGCTCGGGGGCTACTGTCGTGGATATGGGACACAGGTACCCGTAAGGAGTACTAACGTGGCCCATCAGGGGTGGCCCAGCAGGCCGACTCCACAGTCAGATTAGGATAAGGACTCACCTTTCCAACTTGTAATAGATTAGCTGAGTCCTAAGAAGACTTGACATGTAAGCCGGCCTCCTCCACCTTTATAAGGAGGGGCAAGGCGCACCAAGAGGACAGACTTAGATGACCCGACAGACCCAACACAACCAAGATAGACGGGACAGAGCCCGATAGATTAGACAAGTCCCACAGAGGAGCCGCCTCATCGGCGACTTCCACCATGAGAGGAATAAGATCTAGCCATAAACAGCACGTAGGGACATTACCGGATGATGTTTCCCGGGTCCCGAAGCTGTATAAATCCTGTCTCCCGTGTCGTTCGTCTACTAACCCACATCGACAATGCTCGGGCGTACGTAGTCCCGTATCTTCACCGTTGATCTAAACCATCGACAACGCTACTCATCTTCCGGAAATTCTTGCCACGTGGCACCTTGTCTTGTACTTTCTTCTGGGTCATTGCCAATTTGGCTTGCAATTTTTTAGCCATCAATGTTTCCTTTGACTTCATCATATCATAAATTTATATCTTAAGTTTACCGCCTCAGATTTCTTTTTTGGCTTCTCCTTTCTTCCATCAGGGTTTCTCTTGTTTCTTACTTTTGATTTATCACTATTGTCTTTCTCATGTAAGGTACTCCTTCTTCGGTGGAGCTTCTTGATCTTTCAACCATCATTTCTCACTATGTTTAAGCATTTTCCAACAATGTTGGAGCACAAATGATTTGCCTTTAGATGACAGCATTTGTTTGTACCTTCCCATTGCAATGCGATCCTACATAAAAAAAATTGCAAGGCAAGCGTGAGCACATTCATTGTAAACATCAACACAACAGTTTGAGACAAATTGGCATAGACAACAAACTCACATAGTCATCAATACTACAACCACTTGGAGGTGTATTTCTCACTTGATCCAAATAACCACTTCAATGGCTAATACATTGCCGGATCACATCATACCGGCCTTGGAGTGATTTCAATGAGCGTGTTGATGGTATCGGCATGAACTGATGAAATTTGTCATCTATTTGTTGCCAATACATTTTTCCGGTTTAAACATTGCCGATCAGTGACACACACTCCATGCCCTCACTAGTGCAACATTCTCAACTTCCGTCCAATTCAAATTTATCTTTCGTTGAATGGGTTGAGAAGCATCAAACACCTCCTCCTTAGTTTCTTCCACTTCTCATCAACCTCCTCACTACACTCTTCCATGTGGGATCAAGTGGTGCACTATGAATGTTGACCACATTCTCCTCCAACATATTCACATACAATGTAAAAACTGAATAAACGGAATGCAAATAGAAACTACACAATGAAAAAGGGGAAAAAATTAAGCAAAATCATCTAATTCGGAACACATTCAAAGATGCGGCCAAAATTGTGCCTCTCCGGCGTTTCGTTGAACACATAGTGGTCGTCGCCTTCATTGACGGTCGGCACAGGCAATCAGGACGATGAAGGTGGTGAAGCAGGCGTCGGTCCTCGAGCCACTAGTTTCTACGTCTTCTTTGGGGCGGAAGCCGCCACTTTTGGCCACCCCCCGAGACGGCACCGATGTGGCGGAGAATGTCCTCGGCACCAACACCACGAGAGGGAGATGCGACTACGCGGGCACCGTCTCCCTGAAGGATTCGGGCGCATGCCGCTTCTGATTGAGCTTGGCAGCAGTTGACGCATGCCGCACAACGAGGAGCAGGGTGGGTGGAGGCATGGGAGCGATGTGAGGCAACTCTTCGGGTCGCGCGACCTCGGAACCGACGGACAGAGGCATGAGGAGCTCCATGGCAGTGCTTGCGAAGGCAAATTTTGTAGGGGCGGGAAGATCAACAGCGATGGAGGCGCAGGAGTAGGAAATGTGGGACTGAAATGTCACCCCTGCCAATCTACTCGAGTGTATAAGGTGAATTAAAAATCCGGACGCAAAACCGTGGATTTTTGTGGCTCACAGAAGAAATAAAATGAGGATCGGGCGGTTTTATGGGATCTGGACGGGGTATTTTTTCGGCAAAAACCGTAAACTAGCGGTAATTTATAGGCGGGCCGTTTTAAGGGATCTGTTGGAGATGCTCTTACCTCACTTGGAATTCTTCAAAATGGATTTCTCCGATCACAAAAGAAAAATACCAGGATATATATTAGTTACAATAGTTTCTTCGAAGAAATAGCCCGTGTATCCTCAATCATGCTCTACTCTGAAGACAAGAACTTCTCCACCTTCTCCACCTCCTCCACGCTCCCGACGTACAGAGGCACTCTCTGATGGACCTGCACACACAACGCATAAACACAATAATTAGCACATCACGATCTCCACCATAACTATTTAACCACACATTCCAAGTGCATCGATCTGCGTATAAGCCTACCTCTGTGGGCATGATGTCAAGTACCCTCTGGTGGCCATCCGAGCCCTTGCCGCCGGCCTGCTCGGCGATGAAGCTCATGGGCGCGCACTCGTAGAGCAGCCGCAGCTTGCCGTTCTTGCTGTTTGTGTCCCTGGGGTAGCCGTAGATGCCGCCGTAGAGCATGGTGCGGTGGAAGTCGCCGACGAGGCTGCCGATGTAGCGCGCGGAGTAGGGCTTGCCGGAGGTGCCGGGTTCCTTGAGGCTGTCCATGTACTTCTTCAGCTTGTCGTCCCACAGCGCGTAGTTGCCCTCGTTGAATGAGTAGATCTTGCCGGACTTGGGGATCTGCACCTTCTCCTGCGTCAGCACGAACTCGCCGTACATTGGGTCCAGCGTGAACACGTACACCCCGCTGCCGATGGTGAGCACGAAGATGATGGAGCTTGAGTACATGCAGTAGCCGGCGGCCAGCAGGTTGGTCCCCGGCTGGCACACGTTCACCACGCACATCTGCGTGACCTCGTCAAGCTGCGCGAGATAGCTTCTGTTAGCGCATGAACGAGCTGTGCGGAAGGTGCTAGAACGATATTCAAGTGGTACGTACGGTTGGGCTGTCGCCGATGCCGGCGAGGCACTCGTCGGCGGGGCTGTAGATGCCGAAGATGGAACCGGTGGAGACGGCAGCGTCGATGTTGGAGGAGCCGTCGAGGGGGTCGAACACCACGATGTAGTTCCCCGAGTAGCTCTCCTCCACCGCCACCGGCACATCCTCCTCCTCCGACGCGATCACGCCGGTGCGCCCGCTCGACCTCAGGCAGTTCGAGAACACCTGCGTGCGCGCGTGCGTACGTACAGTACATCGGTTTGAGCTTTCTTTTGGTTAATTTGCTTACTAGTAGTTAGTTACTCCATTCGTACCTCGTTGGAGATGACGTCGAGCTTCTTCTGGTCCTCGCCCTGCACGTTGGTGGCGCCCTGGACGCCGGTGAGGTTGGAGATGGGCGCGCGCTGCACCAGCGAGCCAATCTGCTTGCACGCCGTGGCGATGCTGCACAGCACGATGGTCATCTCGCCGTCGATGACCCCGGCCTGCTCCTGCTTCAACAGCCACGTTGTCAGGGTGATGATGTCGTAGCTGCTTCTTGTTCTAGCCTTCGCTACCGGCGCCGCGGCCGCGTCCACGACCGCCATGCACCGCACGCTCGGAGCCGACGCCGAAGCCTGGCCGGTGAACAGGCCGCTTCCGGTTCTCCTGGGGAGGCCGCATTGGAGGAAGCTGGCCGCCGCCTGCTGGCGGGAGAGCAGAAGCGGGCGGGAGGTGGTGGTGGTCGCGGCGGCCATTGCTCTGCTGCTTCTGCCGGACTGATTGCTGTTGTGCGCACCGTGGTGGCGGCTTCTTGTTTTGTGGATCCATTGGTTCCGGGCTGCGGTTTGTGTGGCTCGAGAGAGGGCGGGAGGCGACTGTGTGGATTGGGGAAAGAATTGTGAGGATGTCGTCGTTCGCTTCAGAGGTTCAGAGCCTTTGTCCTCTGCCTTAGTCACATTCGCATATACCTCACGAGATTAGATATTTCCTGGATCGTAGAGATATGATGTTGCAGCTTGCAGGTATCCGGCCCTAGTAGTCACCAAAAAAAAAAAGATGGAACGCTGTCATTCCATTAATTTGATCGGCAGAATCACCGTACATGGCCGAGCTTACATCATTCGGTACATTCCAAACCCACACTTGGTCGTAACCTTGAGCTCCTTTTTTTCGCAGGTAATACGTGTCTTTATTTATAAATAAAAATTAAGTTACAAGGCACGTACAAGTCGACATTACACAACTGAAAAGATAGGACAACTTATCCCTCTCCTTCGGCACCATCGTAGCAGCCACCAAAGAGAAGCGAGACAGACCACTTCTTCACCCGAGCTCGACGCGGCTCCATCGCTGATTAGCAGCTTTTTGGACCTCTAAAATAGTTTACCATAAGACAAACCATTGCCGTTGAAAGAATCCGATCGGGACAGCACGACCCCGACACGTCATCGAACTTCAGAACTGCCACCCCCACACGATGATATCGGAGTAGGGAACTAGAACCGTCAACCTGCAACCACGAACCCAGCACAAGGTGGCACAGACAACCGTCTACACGTACTCCTGGATAAATCCTCTCTATTCCACCATGACGTATGAGATAACGCAGCAGCAACGGGGATAGAGCAGGAGGAAAGACACATCTGATGGAATCGTCGCCACCGCCTCGCCGACACCATCCATGAACTCTAAAGCCGCCGATCTGAAAGATCGGTAAGCACAGGATACCACCAACTTTGAGACGCCGCAATGAAGGACAACGCCGGTGTGGGATTGGAGTTGAGGCAAAATTATTTGCTCGGGCGACGCTCCCACCACCCCAACGACGCATCACGCCAAAATTATCCTAACCCTAATTTTCACGTCGGAACGAGGAAACGGGGTACCCCTCCCTCCTGCTAACGGAGCAGCAGGCGGAGGGAGAGGGGACCAGCCCCTTCGCCGTAGAGATCGGAGGAGGAAAAGTGGATCGCTCCTGACGACTAGGTCAGGGACAAAGGCGTTCTCGTTCGGCGGCCGGAAAGAGTTTGTTCCTTAGCCTTAACCTTGAGCTCCTTCAGCACCCAAACGACACGAGCTGGCTTGTTACATTGACGATGTACTAGTACATAATACGGTACTCAATGAAAGACAGAGCATCAGTTTTTCTTCTTTTTTTTTTCTTCTCTGAAAAGTGCGCCCAGCAGTACTAGATCGTAGTTGTTCGTCGATGTCGCCTGAACCAGCTCCCAACTGTCAGTGACAATAATTGGCCGGCCTATACCCACTAGTAAACATGCACGTGCGCGCACGTCTCTAAAAATATAAATCTCATTTATAATTTAGTAATTTCTTTGTTACCAGAGTAATATATTTCATTACTAAACCTTAGAAAAATGTGTGAACAACATATAATCCACACATGTTGCATCACTTAAAATTCAGAAAGCACAAAATAATTGGTATTTGTGGCATAAATACTACAATACAACACCAATTCAAAGAGATAGTTTAAGAACAGTTTGTAACACGCAATTATCCACTATTTATATTATTCAGAAGGCCCATCTCTTTATGCGATCAATAATTTCTCGTTCTAGAATAGGAATATTGTTGATCGCTTCGTTGTCTTGATACTTCAGAATATATACCAGAAACCGCTTTCTCAACTCAGAACCATCCTACATATGCATTATAAACATTTTGTCATATACAATTCAAGTTCAAAGTGTAGAAGATAAGCATGGTTGAGAATATTCACCTTGTGTATTTGAAAAGACGTCGCTTCATCGTACCATGAGTGCATTAAACTAAAAACAAGATAACCAGACAAAGCACTACATACATATAAAATGTCACATTAGCGTTGATCAAATGAAGTAAGGTTATATTTATTTTCAAAAAAGATTCGTACCCGTGCAAATTTGTCGGAACAGTAGGGACTTTGCGTCCCCATTTGGAGACATCGTCATTCCATTTGGGGTTTGCCAATTGAAGGGCATGGTTAATCTTCTTGCAAATTTCCATATTTTTAAATACATGCATCCCCCAAGTCGGTCTCGGAAGCGGGTCTAAAACATACATAAATTTCTTCTTTTGATCGACCACGAACAATATGAATATGCCATCTGGGGTCCTTAACTTACTGTTTGCTTTCATAATTAGAAGTATATGCTCATGCGGCAGACCTCGTTTCTGAAACTCTGTGACATGTACATAAGCTGCAACTTCTCCAAAGTGCTTATGTTTAGTCAGTAAGTCCATCATATCTCGCTGTTTAGCTTTATATACTCTTGCCACAAGGTCTGGACGGTCTTGTGGCAGTTGTCCGGGTAGTAATTCCGCAGTTATCTCCTCCCAGTATGGATTACATGTCATCGTGATAAAATAATCCGGTTTACCCCACCGTTGAACTATTGCCATTGCATCTAGGAACCTCCGCTGCATGTCACGGTCACCACCGGGAAATGTACGTGGAAGCATAATTCTCTTGCCAATCCGATCGCCCCGTGCCTCGCCAGCAACGACAGTGTCAACAAGACCCTATAATAAAAGACAAGTAGTTCACAACATTTAGTATACAAGGTTTTGGCAACCCATGCGACATCTGAAACAACTACTATACCTGGTAGAGGTCAGCGCGTATAACTTTCTGATTTTCCAGCTTTGAGTACCAGTCAAGTCTCATGGTCTCAATCTTGATATACATATCAACAGCCCACTGCTGGAAATGGCGTCCCCCGAACAAGATGATGTTCAAAAGCTTCTTCCTGACCTGCAGCTTGAAGCAGTAGTACTCCCTCGCGCTCACAAATTTTTTGGACTGTGTTGCATTCACCTCATTGTCACCAAAATCCTCATCTCCGTTATCCTCATTGTCATCTAAATTTGTTTTAACAACATAAAAATTAGTACGATAGAGTCATATAAGAAAGAATTCCAAATATAGTAGGGCTGACTAATACATGCATCAAAATCTGTTGGTTGGTCTTCATTTCCTGCTGTGGGACCAAATTGTTCTCGAATCATGTTATCACCTGTAATATGGATGAAAATATATAACAACATAAAAATTAGTATGATAGTACCCTCGTAAGAACTCCAACGGTAGTAGTGATGACCTATACCTGCAGGTAAATCGGTGGGTTGGTCTTCATTTCCTACGGTGTAACCCAAAGGTTCTCGAATCATGCTATCACCTGATATTTATATATTCATCATTATGCAGTGAACATTGAACTGTAGGAATATATATTTGTGGGAGATACATATATAAAGATATCACACCTATAGGAATATCATTGGCTTGGTTTCCCTGTCGTGCAGAATTATGCAGTGAATCTGGGTTTGTATCATCGGACTCCCCAACATATGGCATCCAACGATTCCAACCAGTCTCCCCACGTGGGAAGAATAGTGGATAGGACAATGGGTCGTAACACCCGAAGTATGCTCTAATATATAGGGGACGGTCTCCTTTTCCATACACGACAACACTCCTGTCAAAGCAATTTTGTGGGTCGCTCCCTTCAACCCATATTGCTGCCACCTGAGAAGTCGTCGGAGCATTGTACCTTCGCTGATCTAGGTTGATATCCGTGTTCAGTGAGATCCTATATTCATCTAGATTCGGAACAGACCCAAGACTCTTGAAAACTTGTGCATAAGGGTTCCCATCTAATATTCGCAGAATCTTCCGTATGAGCTCTAAATTAAGATCTGGCGATCTCTTAGCTCTATGAAGCAAGTTCTCATCTGTATCGTAAATATATAGTTGCAAATGCCGAGGGCCATGATCAGCCGCCACCAGATCATCCATAGCATGGTACAAATTCCCACAGGCACGAAATGTATATACGCCAGTTCTTGCTGCAGTGCTGACCCGTCGATCAAGGGTAACTCCTAGACTTGTGAATGAAAAGTGGGAGTTGAAATACCGTATGTTTTCTCGGAAATATTTAGCATCCTCATCATCTTGACTTGCAAACAACCGTTTCAACTCTTCTGGGACCTCAGGGGTACATATATAGACTTTTCCTTTTCTGCAACAAAATGCAGGCCCTTCGAACTGAAACCGCAATGCTCCGCAGTGCCGGCAGTCGGGAACTTTTTTCAGGATATGGTGTTTTTTCGGTAGGTTTCGGTAAACGACTTCATCGCGTGTTGCTCGTGCAGGCTGATGTCCAAGTTGTAACAGTTCAAATGTAACATCTAGCACAGAAATAGTAAAATATATATTAATTTTACATTTGCATTACTAATATGCGTCCTTCAGGGTGTTCAGTTTGAATATTTCTATGCATAGTATATACCTTTTTCAGCCAATATCCTAGCCTCTTCATCAGGCTCGCCGTTCTCAGCTTCATTTTGTTGCAATATGTCCAAGCAGTCTGTCACTATGTCCAAGGAGACTGGTAGCAAACATATTGGTTCAATATAAATGCCATAAATTATTAGTGCACAAATTGAGAAGTGAACGATAATTATATATGTACCATTGGTTTGGTGTACATCTGGCTCAAAGAGTCCATATGCATCATCGATGTGGTCGTTGCCCACATTGGTGTTCCCATCTTCATTGCTTCCACCCGTGCAGTCCATGATCACCTTTCTTCTTTGATAGTTCTCACGCTTTCTTACTCAACAAAATACTCTTTTGAACCTCTGGCATTGCAGAATATTTTTCCCTTCGCCGCTGGCGTTTGTCAGTACTTTCATTTAGTTGAACATTGTTGGAGCCAACAAAAGGCTCGACATCTGAATATTCAAAAGTACTGTCAAATGAGCAACAATATATTCTCAAATGTTTAGAACATTGCAAATTTAATAGTAATATTGTGGATGTATTACCTGCATATTCAATATTGGATATTGGCGTACATGTCAGTACCCCGCTTCCTTGGGCAGTAAAATCCGCCGTCAGTGGTGGCATTGAACCTGATATTCACCCGAAGAATGAGGATGTCGATGTTGTTCTGTCGTTAAACAAAACAAGAAAACATTGTGAACCATAATACCTTGTGTCCTAGTTAGGATGATGGAGGGGTGTGTTTGCGTTTGATGTCTAACGTCCATCTGGTAAGCATCATTTCTGTGCAACCAATCAGAATCATCGCCAACATCGACGTCCATATTTTCCTTGCAAGAAAAGGTTCCTCCATTTAATCGCAGTTGTATTAAAGCCGATTTCCATGTAGCGGTTTCTTGGGCTGCTGAATTGTTAGTCTGGCAAATTGCAAGGGTTGTTGCATTCTTTTTCAGATCACGGACTGCCTGTCGTTTTTTCAATATGTCGTCTCTGTGTAGTGCATAATACTCCCTTGCCTTTTGCCTTTTTAGCTCTTTATTAGGATATGCAAGTATTTTGGAATATCAATAATCTATGTGAAGAACATACGTGGGATGTATATATTAATTGGTCATGACAATCACCATGGGATGCGACCGACGGTGAAACTAAAGCATTGGCTTCAGAATTCCCATTGTCCATGGCAGCAGCATCATTTTTATGTTCACGGGCTTCCTTTTTTCTTCTTAAAATATCATCTCTATTAAGTGCATAGCGTTCCCTTTCCCTCTGCCTCTTGAGTTCTTTAGGGTCTTGTAATACCCCGCAGTTATAGGTTTCGAAAGGGTAGAAATAGAAAGTTTGCATCTTTGCATTCATGCATATTTGAAAAGTCCGAATAATTTTCGCGCTTTTATGCAAAAAGGACTAAGAGGACGAACTCTGACCAACGTCGATGATTTGGAAACATATCACTGACCAGTAGTCGAGACTAGTCGTTATAACCTTAGTCATCTATTTTAAAACCCTAGTTTGCAAATTAAAGGTTGGGTTATTATCCCTATTAAAAATTTGCAAAGATAAAAATCAAAATTTAATATAATGGACATCAACACTTGTATAATTCAATTTTATCCACCATCTCAAGTTTTGATTCCAATTCTTGAATTCAAAATTTTATTTAACAAACATAATATATTTTAGCATTGAAAGAATTCTTACTCAAACTTTTTCTATACAATTCAAATTCTAAACTTTCAAAATATTGGAAACATTATCATCATCATATCTCCAGAAATAATTCTGCATGCACATTAAATTAATTGCAATATCCAATAAATGTTACAAGTGGAATTGTTCCACAATTTTGATACAAATAAATTATAATCCACACTATTGATACAACTAAATTATAATACACAATTCTGATAAATTATAATACACAATATATAATATCAGGTCTATATACAAATTTATTACAAAAAGTTAAAAAGGAAAATTCCTAAACACTAAATCTTGTAGCAATCTTCTGAAACCTTCAATCTGCAAAATCAAACACAATTCACAAAAAGAGGAAGTGGTTAATATTAGTAATGTGGCCAAGTACTTTGGTACTGGCTGTTTGTTTTAATATTTGGCAGATTGCCAAACTCCATGAATTGGAGCTGGCATTTGAACTTACAAAGCAGAACCAAATCAAATATCCAACCAGAGGCAACATGATCATGCTCAGCATGCATTTAAGCATGTAGAAAGGGGCAAAGGCAAAACCAGCATTTCAACTTAGGCAACCTGGAGGGACTAGCTGGAAGAAAGCATGATCAACTCAAATTTTTCCAAAGGCAACAAGGGGACAGAATAATTTATCTCTGCCAAATATAATTTCTAAGCCAACCTTATTTTTGTTGTGTGGTGTCACATTTACCATTAATTGATAAATGGACCCAATTTCCTAAAAGCCCACAGTCAAATCCATGCACAACCCAGATATAATTCCAGCCCAATGGTAAAGCCACCCAAAACCCAGCAAGGTTACTTCAGAGCTAAGGAGCAAGTCGGCACAGTCAAGATAAGAACAAGTGAGGTGGAGGGATACGTCCCTGCACAGAAATCTTAGTTCAAGTTCATCCATAGATGGATTTGAGGCATCTCATAACCAGATTGAACAACAGCAGCCGGCCAGAGCAAGGATAGGATCAAGGAGGTGGAAAGAGTTAGCCAGAATGGAGTAAACAATGCCTTGGCACAGAAATTCAATCACCAGAGGATAAGAACCTCCTTAGTTTATCAGAAGAGTAGCAGCTCGAGGTGGAGGAGGGCCACTGTAAGCAGCTTACACAACACATGCATTTATCCTGGTGTCACCACCAGATTCACCCAAAAACCCTATAAATAGGGCAGCCAGCCGAATCCACAAGGTACAACACAACCAAGCACATCACACACACTTCTGAAAATGTTCATCATCAAGAACATTAGCCACAACACACCTTGCAGCTAGAATATACACTTTAGGAAAATTGAAGCAGCTAGGAGGAGCAGGCTGACCACAAGACGCAGGTTGTCAGTATAGCCAGAAGACCAAGCTACTCAGCAACAGCAGGTTGATCCTTTGAGTGCTATAGGCAGGGAAGGAGAGAATTAGCTAACTCTGATAATGACAGAGCCAAGCTAAGCATGTTTGCATGCATGGAAGGGAAGAGAGGAAGTGAGGAGTATCTGTTCTTATCAGAACCATGTTTAACATGGACTATGCTAAGGATAGATGAGAGGGAAGTGCAGCACCTGTTCTTTATAAAATACACACAAGCCAGTAGCCTAGCACATCTGTCCACTAAAAGAAGCACAGGAAAGCATAGAAAAGAATTTCCAAAAGCTAATTATCTCTAGCCAGCTTCTGTGTAACTCCAGTGGAGGCATCACAGCATGCATAGCTAATTTCTTTTAGCCACAGAAATAATTCCACACTTGCACAGAGCACAGAACACAGCTATAGCAAGATATCCAATTCCAAAACCCTATTTTTCTCACCCAAATCTTTCCTCTGTCAACTAAAGAGATTCTTCTAAATATACACACTACTGAATCAAGCACTAAAACATCTAGAGCAAAATAAATCATCAACAACAAAATATATCCAGTGTACCAGTGAGAATTTTTGCTAAGTACCAGTGAGGAGAAGTTGAGCAGCATAGCAGTTAAGCTAGTCCATAGAAGAGTCTAGGAGGAGGAGATAGCAGAGAGGAGGAAGAAGAGGAACCTTACCAAACGCCCATGGCCGTAACGGCATGACAACAGGGCAGTGTCCGTGTGGTCATGACGGAGGACCAAGGGAGGAGCCGCACCACAGCAACACCACCCCAGCACCACCGTGGCACGGAGGCGAGCTCCACACCGGCGGCGGAGCAGAGCGGGAGTCGGGAGCACGACGAATCGCGCTGCAACCGAAACCCACACTAGGGGAGAGGTCCAGCATGAACGCGTCGGTGGAGAAGAAGGAGAACAGCTAGGCGGAGCCAGAGAGCGGAGCCATACACCTAATCATGGCGAGGCAGCTCAGAGGAGGAGAAGCACGGCGGAGCGGCGCCATCACCGAAACCCTAACCCTAGGGATGGGTTGCGCACGAACACACCAGAGGAAGAAAAGCAGATCGACGGGGAGGAGAAGAGAGAGCGTCGAAAGGGCTTTCTTTTGCGCCCTAGCACGACGGCGGAGATGGCCGGAGCACGCCGGAATCGGTCGGCGACGGCGGAGGCGAAAAGGGGATCGCGTCGACCACGGGAGCGAGAGAAAGAAGAGAGAGAGAAGAGTGGTTCGGTCTGACCGAACCGGTCCGGGTTGACTCGGTTCAACCAAGTGCCCAAGGACCTAAATGTAAATTTGCAGAAATTGTGGAATTCAAATCAAATCCAAATTATGATTCAAATTTTAAATCCAAGATAAGAATCCTAAAAATCAAATAAAAATATGTTATTAACTCAAAATTTGCAAGGATTTCAAAAATGATTTTTACTTGATTTATTGGAAAATATTTCTTGAGTGAAAAATTCAAAGATCCTTAAGTGGAAATGATTTGAATTATTTTCCAAAATATTCAAAGATCCTTAAGTGGAAATGATTTGAATTATTTTCCAAAATATTCAAAGATCCTTAAGTGGAAATGATTTGAATTGTTTTTTTAATATTCAAGGATCCTTCAGTGGAAATGAATTGAATTATCTTTCTAAAAATAAAATAAATTACCATTCTGTAAATGACTGTCCCGTAACTCATCCTAGGTAAAACACACAAAAAAGGAAAATCATCTTAAAATATGAAGGGGGGGGGGGGATTTTCCAAAACCTCCAACAATCATTTCATCTATGCATAATAGCATGAATTGGATTTTCAAACATTGTCTTATAAAGACAATGATGTTGATTTTCAGAACACGAGGTTCACGAATCGCCGGAAGCTTTAGACTGCACTACTTGTCAGTCTCAAGGCAAGTTCATTCTTGCATACCGTTTGATGTATTTTTAGCAAAGTACTTGCAAAGTTACTTATACGTTCCTTTCACTTGCATCAAAAAGAAAAAGTATTTTCGAATGATGTGGTATATACTATTGGTTGGCGGTGGAACAATGGTAAGATGAATAGGTACGGTGTTCCATCGTATGGGAAGGTATATATCCTTAGGACTAATAACCCCTGTTCCAGTGATCCTTTCGCCGTAGTAAAAGCATCAACCAACGGACTTTGTATGGGCGGGGTCAGTCAGAGGCTTCTTTTCTCATCCGCATATCCTCGGCAGGCCTACACCGGGTTGGGTCGTTGCGGCGGCCAACAGCGTGGAAGCGCGTGCTCTTCCTGCCCGACGGGGTAATTGGTGGGGAAGCTTGGGAGGGGTGATGGGTATGCGTGGAACATGATTCCCCTACCGCATCATAAATGGGCGGATGTGTGTTGATTTGGGAGAAGCTCCACATGGCTGGATGTCCTGAGCCTTGGCTATAACACTCATGGAGTGTAAAGAGAGCAGATATAGGGCCAGGCAACTGTTGGGTAAAGTGATGCAACTCTGCAGAGTCAAACAACAAATTTGTGATTTCACAACCGTGTTCCCGGAATGGAACTACGAGATCGAGGCCGGAATGGAGTCCCATTTGGATTCACAAGACCGGTGGAGACTGTGGACATAGTTTTCAGAATAAAATTTATCTTTTGAAGAAATGTTTACAAAAACTTGCATCTATGCCAAAGACCCGAGGTTTTGGCAGTAGCTAGTGCATGAGACACCCTATCTATATATATATATTCAGAACTTGCTGAGTAACGCTGTTGCTCACCCTTTCCTTTTTGACCCCATGCTTAGACTTTGAGGAGGCAATCAAGGAGAGCTATGGAGCTTACCACGAGGACGAGGTGTACTACGAGGAACCTGATCTATCCGGAGGAGTGGAAGGCGTCGACTACCTGATTGCTTATGGAGGCGATGATGATGAGCCCGAGACTTAGTCTCCTATCTTAGGGGCAGGGCCGAGCAATTCTAGACTAGTACTACTTAGGTTGTGGAGCCGATGGTTCTTAGTTTACTTCTTTCTATCGTTAATAAGTTGACTTCATTCAATCGTACTGTAGTTGAAATTCCTCCCATGTCGGAGGAAGACGTTGAAGCTTTTGTACATTTCTGGCTTGTAATCTTTAGCAGTGTGTAATAAAGTGGACCCGCAATGTTTCTGTTGTACTACTCTGAGGGATGTAATATTTACGGATAAGTCCTTCGTGGATGTTATGTCAACGACTTGTACACTACAATATGCAGTGGTGTGCGGGGTCACCGCAGATGGTATCAGAGCAATTGCTAGACCTTAGGTTGGAAACCTATTAAAGGGAAAGCCTGTAGGGTAATATTTTCCTAGGCCGTAATGAGTTTTATATTGTTATGATGGCTATTCACTTGAGAATAACATTATCATGCATATAATACTTTATTCTTACCAATAATTTTCTGTGTATACCAGGATGGATACCAGATTTCCCAAGCGAAGCGTCCGAATACGAAGTATCTCATTAGGAAGAGGAGTGTTCCGAGGCAATTGGGCGGTAGTTCTGGAGCAAATGATCAACTATTTGGGGGTTGAGACTAAAGTAGTGGTTAAGACTCTTAGCTACTATGATGGATCAGCCTTAGCCAAATATCGCGTTGCACTCAAACTCCCGTCTGAGCTCAAAATGGGTTTGAAGATGCCGTATGGGGAAGCCAAGCATGTGGAGATAGCATTCCATATTGCCGTAGTTAAAGCCATTACCAACATCAGAACAGCCAAGTCCAAGGAGTTGGAAGGAACCCTGTTTCATGCAATCCCAAGTGCCAACTATCGACAAGAGATAGATGTGGACTATCTAGCCTTTGCACGCACTAACCCTCGTGACGCTGCCGTATTTCTTGAGAGTTGCGTCAAGCTTATCCGACATACCACAAATCCTTTAGTATGTTGTCCGATGAGATGGAGATTATGGTAGAGCAGTTCTCGAGCCCAGATGCTATCCAGGAGCGCTGTGACATGCTCATGTATGAAGCCCGTATGGGTCATACTGATCCACCATCTACCCCAGTTACCTATGTTGATGAGACTGCAGCCCCTGAAACCCCAGTTTACGCCACTTATTCTCCAGCACACCCAGACTATGTTCTTGTGGGAGAGGTGGAGGAACGCCAAAGTACTGAACCAGAAGCTTCCTATTCCGCTGGGTGGGATGAGGAACCCTATCAGGGAACTTCAAGCGATCCTATAGTAATCAAAGGTGATGATGGCGAGGAGGAAGTTGAGAGTTATTTACCCAGAAGGAAGCCAAAGCTAGGTCGATCAGGTAATCCAATTCTGATTAATTCAGATGAGGAAGATGAGGATGATGGACATGGTTATAAGTCAAGGTATAACCAGGGGGCGAGTACGTCAAGGCAGCCCAAGTTAGAACCCATAGAAGAGTCTCGAAGCTATTTCCGTAGCACCAGTGCAGTTCCTTCGGGAACTGAGGACTTTGGAGGTGAGTTTAGTGATGAGGCGGAGGCGTACCAATACCTAGACAGTTACTTTAATGTGACTGATTGGAACTTAGAAGCATCACCATCCGACCCTGATTACCAGCCATCTGGTAAGAAGAAGATTCCTTTACCAGGATTTCTGAGCAGGATCGGTCATAACAAGTGGTGGAAGCCGGGGAAGTTCACTGAGAAGTGAAGTTAACCAGAAAGTGGAGTAGTAGTGTCCATATGTAACATATAGAGTATTGTAGCGTGTATGGTGTGGTTGTATGGTAGCAATAAGTGAGACCTACTCACTTTAGAGTGTGTTACAATTCTGTACCCATGTTTGTAATCCTACATGTATAATACATGGTATATGTTTGAAATGTTTTGGTTTCTTGGATTTTTCTGGATTTCTATGTGTGACTAGTTTTTGCGCATGAAGACGAACTCAAAGTGCATATGCATAATGTAACGATGAGTTCTAATTCATTGTGGCAGGACTAGGGGACAATGGCGAGTGCCGGTGAAGAAAGTGAGTTGCTTAGGCAAGAAAGAGAAGCAAGAGAGAAGCATGCAGCCGAGACAGGAGGAATACCTCAACCACCAAGGCCAATTACGGAGCAAAGTTTTATGCAATATATGCAGTTGGTGGAAGAAGGAAGACGTCATGATCAAGAAGTACAAAATAAATTCCTGCATGACCTTTTAGAGACACAAAATGGAAGAGCAAGAAATGGAGAACCAAGAGGTGTAACCCTATCGGATTTCCAGAATACTAGGCCTGAACCCTTTGCAAGAGCAGTAGATCCTATGGATGCTGAAGATTGGATTGCAGACACTGAGAGGAAACTCAATACAGTGGGATGTTCCGATGAGGAGAAGGTTAGGTAGCAACTTATTTGCTTACTGGACCAGCAACATCATGGTGGGAAGCAATTGTGGCTACGCAGACTGCCGGATATGTGATGAACTGGGAAGAGTTCAAGAAGAGATTTAGGGAAGCCCATGTTCCTGAAAGCATTATGGAACTTAAGAGGAGAGAGTTTGAAAATCTGAGACAAAATGAGTCACCAGTTGGAAGATATGTTAGCATGTTTAATACTTTATCTAGGTATGCTTTGGATGAAGTTAATACGGAGGAGAAAAGAAAGAAGAGATTCATGAAGGGTCTGAATCCATTCATGAAAATGCAACTCAGGTTGACTAAACCTAAGGAATTCCAGGAGTTAGTGGATGCAGCCATAACTCTTGAGGATGATTATAAAATGCTTCAGGAGGAAAGGAGGAAGAAAGCTAGGATTGAACCCAGGAAATTTCAAGTGCAGAAGTCACCACCAAATCTACGTTTCAAGCCTAAACCCAGGATGGATATGAGAAAGCCAATGCCACGGAATTCCAATCCAATGGATCACATCGTTTGTGATAATTGTGGTCTAAGAGGACACATGAAGAAGGATTGCCAAAAGCCAAAAATTATCTGTTTTGGATGTGGACAACAAGGGCACATCAAACCAGACTGTCCTTATCGGCAAAATCTACAGGTGGGCCATGGAAATGGAGGCGGTAATAATAAGAATGGTGGCGGATTCAAGCCAAGAGGTGGAGGTTTTGGTCAAACCTCTGCAGGTAAAGCTAAAGGGAAGCCCTATGGGAAGCTGAATTGCACCAGCTTGGAAGAAGTCAATAATGACGACAATGTGGTGATCGGTACGCTCAAAATCTTATCTCATCCTGGCAAAGTTTTATTTGATACTGGAGCTACTACATCTTTTATTTCACAACAATTTGTGGAAGCATATGGGATTAGGTGTCAACCGTTAGCAGTCCCAATTATGGTTATGTCAGCCGGTGGAAAGATTTTAGCATCACAAGTAAAAAAGGATCAAGTAATTATGATCTGTGACCGCGTTTATAACACTGATTTGCTAGTAATACCCATGAAAGATATAGCAGTCATCTTAGGGATGGACTGGTTGTCTGAGCATGGAGCCCAGATAGATTGTGCGGATAAGACGGTATCGTTAAGAGGACCCGGAGGGGTTAGAACAATATACCAAGGTGATAAGCATACTCAGCTAAAAGCAGATCTGCAATTAAACTCCTTGAGTAAGGAAAAATTGGAAGAGATTCCGGTAGTAAGGGAGTTTCCGGATGTGTTTCCCGAGGAATTACCTGGAATGCCACCAGATCGAGAAATTGAGTTTACTATAGATTTAATTCCTGGTACTGCACCTATTGCACAACCACCATATAAGATGGGACCCAAGGAATTGGTACAGTTAAAGGAGCAACTGGATGAATTGGAAGCCAAAGGATTCATAAGAGAAAGTATATCCCCTTGGGGAGCACCGGTAATATTTGTGGATAAAAGGGATGGAGGACGAAGAATGTGTGGAGATTTCCGTAACCTAAACAATGTTACAATCAAAAATAAGTACCCTTTACCAAGGATACAAGATTTGTTTGATCAAGTTAGAGGAGCCGGAGTATTTTCCAAAATCGACTTAAGATCAGGATATCATCAGATCAAGATCAAAGCTGAGGATATTCCGAAAACTGGATTTGTATCGCGATACGGACATCATGAGTACTTAGTGGTACCATTTGGATTGACCAATGCACCAGCTATATTCATGAATTTGATGAACAAGATTTTCATGCCATATTTGGATAAGTTCGTAATAGTATTCATCGATGATATATTGATTTACTCCCGAACCAAAGAAGATCATGCACGGCATTTGAGAATAGTACTGCAGACGTTAAGAGAACACCAGTTTTATGCCAAATTCAGCAAGTGTGAATTTTGGTTGGACCAAGTGGAATTTCTTGGACATGTGATCACCAAAGAAGGAATTGCTGTAAATCCGGAGAAAGTAAAAGCAGTATTAGAGTGGAAAGTACCTAAGAATCCTAAGGAAATAAGAGCATTTCTAGGAATGGCTGGATACTATAGAAGATTCATTGAAGGATTTTCTAAAATAGCTGGACCCATGACCAAGTTGCTGAGAAAGAATGTTCCGTTTGAATGGACCGAAAAATGCGAGCAAAGTTTTCAGGAGCTTAAAAAGAAGCTAACAACAGCACCAGTTTTGGCAGTACCTGACACCGGAAAGGATTATACGGTGTATTGTGATGCATCCAAAAATGGATTAGGATGTGTATTAATGCAAGATGTCATTCCATATGGATCCAGGCAATTGAAACCCCATGAACTCAACTACCCAACACATGATTTGGAATTAGCCGCAGTAGTTTATGCATTGAAGCAGTGGACACATTTTCTTTATGGAGCAAAGTGTGAGCTATACACAGATCATAAGAGTTTGAAATATTTCTTCACTCAGAAGGAGTTGAATATGAGGCAAAGAAGATGGTTGGAATTGATTAAGGATTATGATTTAACGATTAATTATACATCCGGAAAGGCTAATGTGGTAGCAGATGCTTTAAGCCGGAAGGTCATTTGTAATCCTTTAATGGAGCAAGGGATGCCCAAAGAACTTAGAAGGGAGATAGAGAGGTTCCACATAGAGATTTGGGATGGACCAGCACTAAATAGTATTATGGCAATGGATATTGTTGGAGAGATTAACATGGATTTAAAAGCAAACATAATATCTCATCAAGAAGAAGATGAATTCCTAGCAGAAGAGATAAGGAGAATTAAGGAAGGGAGGAGATCTGAGTTTACTTTAAAGACTGAAGATGGAACTTTGTGGTTTCATGATAGAATTTGTGTTCTAGATATCAAGGAAATTAAGAGTATCATACTTAAGGAAGCACACGAAACACCTTATTCTATACATCCTGGGAGTACTAAGATGTATATGGATTTGAAAAGGATATTTTGGTAGAACAATATGAAAAGAGAAATTGCAAGATATGTGGCAGAGTGTCATACTTGTAGTCAAGTGAAGGCTGAACACCAGAGACCAGCAGGATTATTACAACCATTGCCTATTCCCAAATGGAAATGGGAAGACATCAGTATGGATTTTATCACAGGATTACCCAAAACAAGGAAAAATAGGATGCAATTTGGGTGATTGTGGACCGATTAACCAAAAGTGCTCATTTTCTTGCTATCAATCAGAAAGATACAGCAGCAACTTTGATTGAAATCTATGTGAAAGAGATAGTAAGTAAGCATGGAGTACCTTTAACCATAGTTTCAGATAGAGGATCTATCTTTACTTCAGCTTTTTGGAAGCACTTGCATAAGAGATTAGGTTCAGATCTTAATTTTAGTACCGCATACCATCCTCAAAACTGGAGGACAGACGGAAACGGACCAAACAAATATTGGAGATAGCTGAGAGCATGTGTTCTAGATTATGGAGGTCGTGGGATGAAACTTGGCATTAGCAGGAATTCTCTAAACAACAGTTACAGAGTAGCTACCAACTGGCACCATTTGAGGCGTTTATGGAAAAATTAGATCACCTAAGTTGTTGAAGTAGGGGAAGTAGAGTTTGCATCGAATATCAAGGACAATTTGCTACCGCATGGGTGTTACACACCAGCTTATGGAGAGCAAGCCGATGTACCGTTTAGCTTGTTCCTAGTAAACACGATATTTGGTGTACAAAACTGTTTCGGATTTGAAAAAAAGATTTGGTGTCGTCTTTTTACTTTTTCATTATGACTTTCTGTGATTTGCAACTTTACTAAAGAAACATAGCTGATGGAAAAAATTCGAAAAATTTGAAAATACTTTTTAATAATTCTATCAACTCTACTAGTGACATCCCCCTGTTCTACTGGAGTAATCTCTTTTTACCGTTGCCTATACGTTTCGGTCAAACTTAGGGTGTGTAGCTACCCATGGGGGTAGCAGGTCTTTTCCGCAAAGAACAACAAGTAATAGTCGATATTATCTGAGATCGCTTGAAAATAGCTCAGAGTAGACAAAAGAGTTATGCAGATCTTACCCGAAGAAAATGGGAGCCCCAATTACAGGATATGGCATACTTAAGAGTTAGTCCGACCAAAGGAGTGAAAAGGTTTGGAGTAAAAGGAAAATTGAGTCCAAGGTATATTGGACCATTCCGGGTATTAAGTCAAAAAGGAACTGTAGCTTTTGAATTAGAATTACCAGAGATTCTATCACAAGTGCACAATGTGTTCCATGTGTCACAACTCCGGAAGTGCTTGAAACCACCCGAAGAACCAATTGACTATGAGAAGTTAAAATTGCAACCAGACCTATCCTATGAGGAGCAACCGGAAAAGATTTTAGCTGAAAATTGGAAAAGATTACGAAATAGAGCTATTAAATATTGTTTGGTACAGTGGAAGAATCATCCTGAAAGAGAAGCAATGTGGGAAAAAGAAGATGATCTACGACGAGACTACCCACATTTGTTCAGGTACCTCAGAAAAGAAACTTCAGGACGAAGTTTAGTTTAAGGGGGAGAGGATGTAATACCCCATAGTTATAGGTTTCGAAAGGGTAGAAATAGAAAGTTTGCATCTTTGCATTCAAGCATATTTGAAAAGTCCGAATAATTTTCACGCTTTTATGCAAAAAGGACTAAGAGGACGAACTCTGACCAACATCGATGATTTGGAAAGATATCACTGACCAGTAGTCGAGACTAGTCGTTATAACCTTAGTCATCTATTTTAAAACCCTAGTTTGCAAATTAAAGGTTGGGTTATTATCCCTATTAAAAATTTGCAAAGATAAAAATCAAAATTTAATATAATGGACATCAACACTTGTATAATTCAATCTTATCCACCATCTCAAGTTTTGATTCCAATTCTTGAATTCAAAATTTTATTTAACAAACATAATATATTTTAGCATTGAAAGAATTCTTACTCAATCTTTTTCTATGCAATTCAAATTCTAAACTTTCAAAAATATTGGAAACATTATAATCATCATATCTCCAGAAACAATTCTGCATGCACATTAAATTAATTGCAATATCCAATAAATGTTACAAGTGGAATTGTTCCACAATTTTGATACAAATAAATTATAATCCACACTATTGATACAACTAAATTATAATCCACAATTCTAATAAATTATAATACACAATATATAATATCAGGTCCATATACAAATTTATTACAAAAAGTTAAAAAGGAAAATTACTAAACACTAAATCTTGTAGCAATCTTCTGAAACCTTCAATCTGCAAAATCAAACACAATTCACAAAAAGAGGAAGTGGTTAATATTAGTAATGTGGCCAAGTACTTTGGTACTGGTTGTTTGTTTTAATATTTGGCAGATTGCCAAACTCCATGAATTGGAGCTGGCATTTGAACTTACAAAACAGAACCAAATCAAATATCCAACCAGAGGCAACATGATCATGCTCAGCATGCATTTAAGCATGTAGAAAGGGGCAAAGGCAAAACCAGCATTTCAACTTAGGCAACCTGGAGGGACTAGCTGGAAGAAAGCATGATCAACTCAAATTTTTCCAAAGGCAACAAGGGGACAGAATAATTTATCTCTGCCAAATATAATTTCTAAGCCAACCTTATTTTTGTTGTGTGGTGTCACATTTACCATTAATTGATAAATGGACCCAATTTCCTAAAAGCCCACAGTCAAATCCATGCACAACCCAGATATAATTCCAGCCCAATGGTAAAGCCACCCAAAACCCAGCAAGGTTACTTCAGAGCTAAGGAGCAAGTCGGCACAGTCAAGATAAGAACAAGTGAGGTGGAGGGATACGTCCCTGCACAGAAATCTTAGTTCAAGTTCATCCATAGATGGATTTGAGGCATCTCATAACCAGATTGAACAACAGCAGCCGGCCAGAGCAAGGATAGGATCAAGGAGGTGGAAAGAGTTAGCCAGAATGGAGTAAACAATGCCTTGGCACAGAAATTCAATCACCAGAGGATAAGAACCTCCTTAATTTATCAGAAGAGTAGCAGCTCGAGGTGGAGGAGGGGCACTGTAAGCAGCTTACACAACACATGCATTTATCCTGGTGTCACCACCAGATTCACCCAAAAACCCTATAAATAGGGCAGCCAGCCGAATCCACAAGGCACAACACAACCAAGCACATCACACACACTTCTGAAAATGTTCATCATCAAGAACATTAGCCACAACACACCTTGCAGCTAGAAATATACACTTTAGGAAAATTGAAGCAGCTAGGAGGAGCAGGCTAACCACAAGACGCAGGTTGTCAGTATAGCCATAAGACCAAGCTACTCAGCAACAGCAGGTTGATCCTTTGAGTGCTATAGGCAGGGAAGGAGAGAATTAGCTAACTCTGATAATGACAGAGCCAAGCTAAGCATGTTTGCATGCATGGAAGGGAAGAGAGGAAGTGAGGAGTATCTGTTCTTATCATAACCATGTTTAACATGGACTATGCTAAGGATAGATGAGAGGGAAGTGCAGCACCTGTTCTTTATAAAATACACACAAGCCAGTAGCCTAGCACATCTGTCCACTAAAAGAAGCACAGGAAAGCATAGAAAAGAATTTCCAAAAGCTAATTATCTCTAGCCAGCTTCTGTGTAACTCCAGTGGAGGCATCACAGCATGCATAGCTAATTTCTTTTAGCCACAGAAATAATTCCACACTTGCACAGAGCACAGAACACAGCTATAGCAAGATATCCAATTCCAAAACCCTATTTTTCTCACCCAAATCTTTCCTCTGTCAACTAAAGAGATTCTTCTAAATATACACACTACTGAATCAAGCACTAAAACATCTAGAGCAAAATAAATCATCAACAACAAAATATATCCAGTGTACCAGTGAGAATTTTTGCTAAGTACCAGTGAGGAGAAGTTGAGCAGCATAGCAGTTAAGCTAGTACATAGAAGAGTCTAGGAGGAGGAGATATCAGAGAGGAGGAAGAAGAGGAACCTTACCAAATGCCCATGGCCGTAACGGCATGACGACGGGGCAGTGCCCGTGTGGTCATGACGGAGGACCAAGGGAGGAGCCGCACCACAGCAACACCACCCCAGCACCACCGTGGCATGGAGGCGAGCTCCACACCGGCGGCGGAGCAGAGCGGGAGTCGGGAGCACGACGAATCGCGCTGCAACCGAAACCCATACCAGGGGAGAGGTCCAGCATGAACGCGTCGATGGAGAAGAAGGAGAACATCTAGGCGGAGCCAGAAAGCGGAGCCATACACCTAATCATGGCGAGGCAGCTCAGAGGAGGAGAAGCACGGCGGAGCGGCGCCATCACCGAAACCCTAACCCTAGGGATGGATTGCGCGCGAACACACCGGAGGAAGAAAAGCAGATCGACGGGGAGGAAAAGAGAGAGCGTCGAAAGGGCTTTCTTTTGCGCCCTAGCATGACGGCGGAGATGGCCGGAGCACGCCGGAATCGGTCGGCGACGGCAGAGGCGAAAAGGGGATCGCGTCGACCACGGGAGCGAGAGAAAGAAGAGAGAGAGAAGAGTGGTTCGGTCTGACCGAACCGGTCCGGGTTGACTCGGTTCAACCAAGTGCCCAAGGACCTAAATGTAAATTTGCAGAAATTGTGGAATTCAAATCAAATCCAAATTATGATTCAAATTTTAAATCTAAGATAAGAATCCTAAAAATCAAATAAAAATATGTTACTAACTCAAAATTTTGCAAGGATTTAAAAAATGATTTTTACTTGATTTATTGGAAATATTTCTTGAGTGAAAAATTCAAAGATCCTTAAGTGGAAATGATTTGAATTATTTTCCAAAATATTCAAAGATCCTTAAGTGGAAATGGTTTGAATTATTTCCAAAATATTCAAAGATCCTTAAGTGGAAATGATTTGAATTGTTTTTTTTTAATATTCAAGATCCTTCAGTGGAAATGAATTGAATTATCTTTCTAAAAATAAAATAAATTACCATTCTGTAAATGACTGTCCCGTAACTCATCCTAGGTAAAACACACAAAAAGGAAAATCGTTTTAAAATATGAAGGGGGGGGGGGATTTCCAAAACCTCCAACAATCATTTAATCTATTCATAATAGCATGAATTGGATTTTCAAACATTGTCTTATAAAGACAATGATGTTGATTTTCAGAACACGAGGTTCACGAATCGCCGGAAGCTTTAGACTGCACTACTTGTCAGTCTCAAGGCAAGTTCATTCTTGCATACCGTTTGATGTATTTTTAGCAAAGTACTTGCAAAGTTACTTATACGTTCCTTTCACTTGCATCAAAAAGAAAAAGTATTCTTCGAATGATGTGGTATATACTATTGGTTGGCGGTGGAATAATGGTAAGATGAATAGGTATGGTGTTCCATCGTATGGGAAGGTATATATCCTTAGGATCTAATAACCCCTGTTCCAGTGATCCTTTCGCCGTAGTAAAAGCATCAACCAACGGACTTTGTATGGGTGGGGTCAGCCAGAGGCTTCTTTTCTCATCCGCATATCCTCGGCAGGCCTACACCGGGTTGGATCGTTGCGGCGGCCAACAGCGTGGAAGCGCGTGCTCTTCCTGCCCGACGGGGTAATTGGTGGGGAAGCTTGGGAGGGATGATGGGTATGCGTGGAACATGATTCCCCTACCGCATCATAAATGGGCGGATGTGTGTTGATTTGGGAGAAGCTCCACATGGCTGGATGTCCTGTGCCTTGGCTATAACACTTATGGAGTGTAAAGAGAGCAGATATAGGGCCAGGCAACTGTTGGGTAAAGTGATGCAACTCTGCAGAGTCAAACAACAAATTTGTGATTTCACAACCGTGTTCCCGGAATGGAACTACGAGATCGAGGCCAGAATGGAGTCCCATTTGGATTCACAAGACCGGTGGAGACTGTGGACATAGTTTTCAGAATAAAATCTATCTTTTGAAGAAATGTTTATAAAAACTTGCATCTATGCCAAAGACCCGAGGTTTTGGCAGTAGCTAGTGCATGAGACACCCTATCTATATATATTCCGAACTTGCTGAGTAACGCTGTTGCTCACCCTTTCTTTTTTGACCCCATGCTTAGACTTTGAGGAGACAATCAAGGAGAGTTATGGAGCTTACCACGAGGACGAGGTGTACTACGAGGAACCTGATCTATCCGGAGGAGTGGAAGGCGTCGACTACCTGATTGCTTATGGAGGCGATGATGATGAGCCCGAGACTTAGTCTCCTATTTTAGGGGCAGGGCCGAGCAATTCTAGACTAGTACTACTTAGGTTGTTGAGTCGATGGTTCTTAGTTTACTTCTTTCCATCGTTAATAAGTTGACTTCAGTCAACCGTACTGTAGTTGAAATTCCTCCCATGTCGGAGGAAGACGTTGAATCTTTTGTACATTTCTGACTTGTAATCTTTAGCAGTGTGTAATAAAGTGGACCCGCAATGTTTCTGTTGTACTACTCTGAGGGATGTAATATTTACGGATAAGTCCTTCCGTGGATGTTATGTCAACGACTTGTACACTACAATATGCAGTGGTGTACGGGGTCACCGCTGATCTGCATTTTTGAAACGGCAAGTTATTTTTTTATAAAAAGTAATATGATTGTGCTGATTGCAGAAACCTTAATCACCTGAGGAGTGTGTGTTGGTTACATCCTGAAATGGTGTGCGTTCCCCAGTGCGCTTTGAAGACGACATATTCCCAATATGGGATTCCTCTTTACTGTCATGTCAGACCAACAGAAAGGTAATTGTATCAAACTATCAATGGAAAGGTAAATTGTTATTTTGTATAGATCAAGAAAAAAGTCTATCATCATGTTTATACAGTTTGATGAGAACATATTGGAATCACAGGATTAGTGTGTGCTTATATTTACGTGATGTTTGCAATTTACATATATATATGGATCAAGAAGGAAAGGTAAGATGAAAAATTAACCTGGTTCTGGTAGATGGACGACGGCGACATGTATCAAGTAAGATTTGCTGGTTTATCTTTTTGATGCTGATGACACAGGTATCCCAGGCAGTGTCGTCTTTGGCGTCGGCGGCTAGGAGATGGACATTGATGCTGATGACACAGGTAGCCCAGGCAGTGTCGTCTTTGGCGTCGGCGGCTAGGATATGGACATTGAGGCGATGATGGTGATGAACCCGCGGCGTGTCCGCGGACGAACAGCGGGCGAATTGGCGACGGAAGGTGCCCCGTGAGCCTCGACGGTCGACGGTCACGAGATGAACGCCGTGTCGCAAGCTAGGGCAGAAAACAGCGAGGCAGATGATTGGTCCGTGATTTTGGGAAGCGATGTTTGCGAAGGGGTATGTGGACGTGGCTTTTGGTTGTGGGGGAAACTGGCAGGACATGTTCTGCCGGTCGACAGGATCAATCTGGATCGTTGCTTCGGGCAGGTTATGATAAAACGAAACTGTGTCGTTCGATCCGTTTTAGTGGGAACGATCCGATGGTCCTGGGTGACCTGTGTACGTTTTCGTTTGGTGACTGTAGCGAAGATAAGGTTCGCCCTTTTATTAGTAGTGGAGATTGTTGTCAGCCAATTTTGGTTCCTCGAAATAATTTTGGGTCTTTGATTGGGCGTTGGGCCAATGACACACACCAATCAGAGCTGATGAAGCTATACTGCAAGTTTGTCTCGAAAAAATTCTAAACTGCAAGTTTGAGATAATCGCAGGGCAGGGACGCGGCAGGTGACGATAATCATCTGCTTTGCACGATTTTAGACCGATGAGAACCACGATCAGTTTTTTCTTTTAGGTAGAGAACCGCGATCGTTTTTTTGTTTTTTTGAGGAACAGGAGAAGCTTTATGCGCTGGTGCCGAAGCCCATGCGGCGCGGTACGTGCGGCCCAGGCTGAGGTAGGCCCAGGTGTGGCTGGTCGTCCGCGTTGCACGATGTGGGCTAGGCGTTGGATAGCTCATGTGCTGCAAAATGGACGGGCCGAGGACTCACGTGCAACTGGGAAGTGGGAAGCCGTGGACACGCTCATGCCAGCCCCGCCCGGATGCACGCTGTACTGTGCAAAACGAGATTCGTTGTTGAAAAAAATAAGGATCCTTAGGTATATACACATGAGTTTCTATATTTACATAACCATACACTAAACAATTCTATTAAGACATTTATTAGGCTATGGAATCTACATGAATATATTTATTAATACTCCCTCCTTCCTTGATATAAGGTGTTTAAGGTTGTAAGAAAACTTTCAAAATATAGGATGTATTGCGAGTTATGGACAATTTGTACCTATTTACGAATGAGTCAAAGTATGGAGTATGAAACTGGGGGATTTAAAGGATTATTTTAAATTTGTGACTATTAGGGACTCCTATCTTTCGATTTTTTCCATGATAAGATAAGTCCACCACATGTAAAATACTGATATCTTAATATCCGTGCCAAAACTTTATGCACCTTATATCAAGGGATGGAGGGAGTATTAAAAATAGAGAAGAACATCCACACACACACATACATATATGCTATATAATTCATCAATTGTAAAAACAATCAAGGAGGCATGTGTTTTTTTCCTTTTCTTTTCCGCGTGGAAGGTGGTTTGTATCTCGTTGATGGTAATATCTAACAAAAGAAAATACTTTTTACGTAGCTTAGACAAACATTTTTCATGATATACGTTACAACTATATAAAGGGAGACAATTAGAATAAATATTGTATGGTTAACGCTAACTAAGTAGTATACAACATTTTTTTAAACACAATATGATTAAAAATTAAGAAAGTATGACAGCTTAGTATAATTAAATTTACTTGAACTAGTCCTTGATCCACAATTTAGATGGAACGGCCCTCCTCTAAAATTCTACTTTTATTTTGTAGCATGTTGATTTAAAGTCAGTTGAGCACATATATATCTTTCTTAACCATGTCTGAGATAGTGTTTGGCATGGTCATCCTTGGGAGGGCCTTGTTCACAATATACCTGGGCAACCTCTTTCGCACATCCGCTCCGGTGGGCGAGGCAATGGTGGAAAAGGCCGCTGCGTAGAGGAGAAACACAACTGCAATCACAAGAGATATGTTGCTATAGTTTGTATGACTGTTTTGTATGAATATAAGATCAGGTGGTCCATTATATATATTAGTTTCGAAACTCAATGTTGTTCGGTGTTCCTTTATCTCTCTCCCCTCACTCCCACATTGATAAAGTTTGTTAAATGTCGCTCTCTCGATTTCTCCATTAGTTGTCCCATTCTTGAGCTTTATGCTCTTAACCTTCAAATGGATGCCAGGACAATACAATCATATTCCGTTCGGATTCTTCTTACCGAAGTCAGAACCTAGTGTGGTTTGTCTGGTAACGACTTACAAAGTATGTGCAAAGGTGAGTTGTGAACTTTGCTCCAAGGTTTTTGTCCACATGGTGCGTCCGTACGCATCATACGATCCATGAGGATCAAAGAACTTTTGTGGCTACACTTACTAATCGAGCACGTGTCGTGAAACAGAGGCTCAACATGAAACCGATAGTTATCTGACTAAAAAATATAGTATATTCGTGTCGGAGATAAGTGGGTCTAGGCCGTATCCCTACGATATACATGCCTCGCCACTTCCAGCGCACGACGTCTCAAAACTCTCTCGATTAGATGGTCCTCACCCAGAAGATCCATCGACGACATGTCGTGCTACAATAAGACTACCCAGAAAATTCCCTAAAACCATACGTGCATTAAAGGAATGTTACAAGACCAAACTTAGCATGCAAGACATCATTGAACCCTAACCTGTAAGATGGAGACTCCTAGCAAAACCTATAAGTACCAGAAAACTCCGTCCAAACTGAAGCCCTAGTCTTCATAGTCATAAACTCGAGATACATACACATCTCGCCGGGTGCATGCATAAACATGACGATATCCATCTTGTAAGTTTTGTATGCTATTTTGATCACGCCAATAATAAAGTCTAAGGAAACTTCATCTACATCGTCTTGATCCTTACATGTTGGTTGCCCCTTGTTAAACAAATAAACTCTCTTCCGATCATCAGATGTGAGATGGCCATAGGAAGAAAAAAACCAGCATTCGACAATTCATGCGCCAGAGCACGTGTCATACATATGAGGTTTACGTCAACCTCACAAGCATGATGTCAACTTCGAGCCGGATCAAGGAGGATCTCCACTCCATGGAGGCCGAGGGGGCTTCTTGAAAAGTTCTATACCCGGCACGCACCCCCTCCCACCCGCAATGGTCTAAGTGGCCGTCGAGCATACACTCCGTCAAGATCATTGGAGATAGCGGCGGCACCATAGTGTTTTCCCCTTCTTGAAGGTTGAAGGCGTTGTCGGGGTCGCTCGTGGAATCCCCGAGAAGATGGAGTCCAGGCTGGCGACGATGGCCTTTTAGGGCACAATGTACACCGTTGGCGGCGCCTCTGAGTTGGCAATCCTCCCTGTTACTTCCGCTCACTCGCCGACTCTTGGGCGATTAAGCGCGGGCAGTTTGTTGGTTGTGTCATCCTAGAGGCAGATTTGGTCTTCCAAAGTTTCTTCCTTGTAAGGGTCGCGGTATAGAAAACAAAAAAATTCCTACGTAAAGAGGCGGAATAAAACCCAAACAAGATCTCGATCTACTAGATGGTGGTAGCAAGATAGGAGATAGAATCTCACCCTCAAAGAAAACCGAGCGTGTTTTGTCGAGGCAGGGGTTGGCTAGTCGATGTATTATCCGATGCGTCGCACGAGCAACGCCTCTGAGGTATCCACACGTACGGCTCGATGAAGACTCCGCGTTCTTTATCCCGCAAGAGGTGGTGGAGAGGCTCGCGAGATCAGCAGCACGATGACGGTGTGGTGGTGGATATGGTGGAGATCTGACAGGGCTTCGCCTAAGCGTCTGCGGGATAGGAGGAGGAGAGGAGGCGGCGGCAAGGGGGGCGGCGGCTAGGGTAGGGAAGTGGAGGAGCCAAGGGGTCGGCGGAGTCAAAAGATGTGTTTGCCGTGGTTAACCCCTCCGGCTGGCTTTGCTTTATATAGACAACATACAAGATTACAACTTGGAGTACACGCATATATAACCGTATATGATACAAACTACTAAACCGACTATATCTCTAATACCCCCCCTCAATCTAAACCGTCGTGTACAAGGTTAAGATTGGAACGAAATTTACAGAGCATTAGATGAGTAACTGGTTTAGTAAATACGTCGGCAAGCTGATCGCCAGACGAGATAAAGCGAACATCAAGAGCTCCCAGGGCCACCTTTTCCCGGACAAAATGAAAATCAATCTCGATATGCTTCGTGCGAGCATGAAACACGGGATTAGCAGAAAGGTACGTGGCACCCAAATTATCGCACCAAAGAACAGGTGGTCGAGACTGATAAACTCCAAGTTCTCTAAGCACAGACTGTATCCAAGTGGCCTCAGCAGTACCATTGGCAAGGGCCTTATACTCAGCCTCCGTGCTAGATCGGGACACTGTTGGCTGCTTGCGAGAACTCCAGGAAATAAGATTAGGACCAAGATAAATGGCAAAACCTCCTGTCGAGCGCCGATCATCAGGACATCCTGCCCAGTCGGCATCAGTGAAAATACTCAAGACAGACGAAGAAGCTCTACGAATCTGAAGTCCAGTAGACACGGTACCCTTGATGTATCGAAGAATACGTTTGACTGCCTCATAATGAGCAGTCGTGGGCTGTGATAAGTATTGACAAACCTTGTTGACAGCAAAAGAAAGATCAGGACGTGTCAATGTGAGATATTGCAAACCTCCAACAAGGCTTCTGTATTTGAATGCATCTTCAGAACTAAGTGGCTCCCCAAGATGACGAGATAACTTGTCAGTATAGGACATTGGAGTGGTGACAGCCCGACAGTTCTCCATATTAGCACGGTGCAGCAAATCAAGAGCGTACTTATGCTGAGTTAGAATCACGCCATCTGAATTATAGGCAGCCTCAATGCCAAGAAAATACTCAAGCTGCCCGAGATCCTTGATAGGAAAAGTAGATGAGAGCAGCTTAATCAAACAATCAACAGCAGTCGCAGAGGAGCCGACCAAGACTATGTCATCAACATAGACTAGCATGTAAACAGTCACACCATATTGATGAAAAATAAAGAGAGAGGTGTCGGCCTTGCTAGGAACAAAACCAAGCTGCTGTAATTTATCACTAAGACGGGCATACCAGGCACGAGGAGACTGCTTGAGACCTTATAGGGCACGCTGCAATTTGCAAACATACTGGGGATGGCGAGAGTCCTCAAAACCGGGAGGCTGCTGCATGTAAACGTCCTCTTGGAGATAGCCATGAAGAAAAGCATTACTAACATCAATTTGGCGAAGGCACCAACCCCGAGAGACAGCCAGAGACAACACAAGACGAACGGTGACAGGCTTCACAACTGGACTGAAGGTATCATGATAATCAATACCGTGCTGTTGAGTGAAACCGCGGGCAACAAGACGAGCCTTGTGCTTGTCAACAGATCCATCTGGCCGAAATTTGGTTTTGAATATCCACTTGCTGCCAACTATGTTTGTGCCAGGAGGACGAGGCACCAAGATCCAGGTTCGATTTCGCTGGAGAGCATCAAACTCATCTTCCATAGCAGAACGCCACGCAGGATCATCAAGCGCAGTGCGATGAGAAACTGGAACAGCCAGAAGAGCATGACGCCGATAAGGGTTATAGCGAACAGTACCATCCCGATATATCTTGGGGCAATGCACATTGTTTTGGCGACGAGTAACAATCGTGCGAGGCGGAGCAGGAGCCGGCGACGGTGTGATCGTCGTGCTGGTCGCAGGCACGATCGACGTGCATGGCTGGGACATGCACGGCTGGGTCACAGGCCCAGCAGGAGCTGAAGACGGCCCAGACGAGGGAGGAACTGGTGATGCAGGTGCAGAAGACGGCCCAGTCGGGGACGGAGATGGAAACGGGGGCGCCTCAGAGTGCGACCCAGACGAAGTGGGTGCGGGCAAGCCTGGCGCGGACGACGAGGCATGCACATCGATCTCGCCAGGGACATGCACGTCGATCACAGGAGGCGCGGAATCGACTCCAGACGACGACGCCGGAACACCTGGAACCTGCACAGCACATGGAACAGCACCAAGAGCATCAACTGGTAACAAGGATATGTCGTAATTATGCATGTCAGTATTCTGAACCGCTGGTTCGGTGGTGGGAAACGACACGGGAAGGAGTTGTGAAACAACACCGGGAGTAGCAAAAGGGAAGACATTCTCGTCGAAGATAACATCACGAGATATGTAAATGCGACCGGTGGAACGATCCAGGCACTTGTAACCTTTATGCATAGGGCTATACCCTAGAAAGACGCACATTTTAGAGCGGAACTCCAATTTGCGGGAATTATACTTACGGAGACTAGGCCAGCAAGCACATCCAAACACGCGCAGAAAGGAGTAGTCTGGAGACATGTTTAGGAGCCTAGACAGTGGGGTGGCATTGGCAAGGACAGGCGAGGGCATCCGATTAATAAGATAGCAAGCAGTAAGAAAAGCCTCGTCCCAGTAGCGAAGTGGAAGCGAAGAATGAGCAAGGAGGGCGAGGCCTGTTTCGACGAGATGTCTATGCTTGCGTTCAGCAATACCGTTTTGTTGAGACGTATGAGGGCACGACACACGGTGAGAAATACCCGTGCGCTGGAAGTGTGCATGAAGGCGATGATATTCACCACCCCAATCTGACTGCACAGTTCGAATTTTAGCATTAAGAAGACGCTCAACATGATTTTGAAACATATAAAACACGCCCTCAACATCAGATTTATGTTTAAGTAGGTAGATCCAACAGTGGTGACTAAAATCATCGATGAAGCTAACATAGTATTTATAACCGCCAGAAGACGGCAAAGCAGGTCCCCAAACATCAGTATGAATAAGCTCAAGAGGTGCAGAAGAAACTCGAGAGGAATAACTATATGGTAATTGGTGACTTTTGGCACGTTGACATGCATCACAAATAGAGGAATCGGAGTTTGGGGAACATAAAAGCTTATTGGCCCTAACAATGTTGCTAACTATATTATTTGAGGGATGACCCAGACGTTGATGCCAATGATGCGAAGAAAGCCTGATACTGGAAGACGCATGACGCCCACAAGACGCTCGATCAAACGGAAGAGGGTAGAGCCCACCCCGGCTTCTACCGCGCAGGATGATTCGCTTCGTGACCTTGTCCTTCACAAAGAAAAAATACTTATGAAACTCGAGAAAGACATGATTATTTGAAACGAGACGATAAACTGAGAGCAGATTCTTGCTAATGGCAGGAACAAGGAGAACGTTTTTCAATTCAAGGGAAGAACCAGCTAGTTTAGAATTGCCAACATGTGTAATGGACAAACCTGCACCGTTGGCGACTTGGTCCCTGCCCTGATAAGGTTCCTGCATGTTCAACCGACCCATGTTGTTGGTGAGGTGGTCGATGGCGCCTGTGTCGAAGAACCAGGGCTGCTGATCATCCTGGTGAGAGGCGGCGGAGTTGCCGGAGCGCTGGTCATCGGCTTGATACACCTGATTGAAGCGCTGCTTGCAGGTGAGAGCGGCGTGCCCCCAGTAGTTGCAAATCTGGCAACGAGGACGATTGCGCCCCCGGCCACTGTTGTTGCCGCCGCCACCGTTGCCCCTCCCGCCAGATTGACGGGGGCCACGGTTTCCTTGTTGTCCACCGCCTTGATAGGCGGGATTGTTTCCTCCTTGAGCCCCGGAAGGGGGGCGCCCGCCTGTGTTTCCGCCGCTGCCGCCAGGGTTGCCGTCGAAGGAGCGATCACCACGCCCCGCGTCAGAGCGACGTGCTGCATTGGCCGAGGAAGTGAAATCCCCGATCTGTTTGTTCTGCTCCTGGATGTTCTCGCAGTTCAGGAGCATGGGATAGAAAGCAGCCAGAGAGATGACGGCACCCGTGGCGTTGATGACAGACAACGACTGTTGGAGCGCCTCGAACTGAGACCCAAGGCCGACGACGATGTAGTCGATCAGCTCGTCATCGGAGACCGGGGAACCGACCATAGCAAGCGCGTCGGCGAAGCCTTTCATCCGGTTGAAGTATTCGGCGGCGGAGAGGTCGTTCTTCTTCATCGTGGTGAGCTGGCGACGAAGGTTGCGGATGCCGGCGCGATTCTGCGCCGAGAACATGGCGTTGATGCACGCCCACACCGATGCAGCGGTGTTACGGCCAACCATCTGGCCGATGAGCTCCTCAGTCATGGAGCCGACGAGGATGGAGAGGACACGTTGATCCGTGTACCACCAGAGGGCAAAGGACGGATTGGCCTCCGTGACGGCCGCGTCGCCCGTGCCGGTGGTGATCGTCCTGGGCGGCGCGACACAGCTCCCGTCGAGGAAGCCGAACCAACCCTGGCCGGCGATGTTTGGCACGACCTGGGTTTTCCAGAGGAGAAAATTCGTGCGGTCTAGTCGCACGGTGATGGTGGAGGCGCCAGTGGGGGGCATGGTGGTGGGGAGAGTCGTCGCCGGGCCGGCCATGGCGGAAGCGGAGAAGGTTGAGAGAGAGCCGGCGGCGGTGGAGACCTGCAGCGCGGAGGAGGACGCCATCGCGCTTGAGCAGAACGCAGATCGGATCGAAGGGATCGGGAACGCGTGCTCTGATACCAAGTCAAAAGATGTGTTTGCCGTGGTTAACCCCTCCGGCTGGCTTTGCTTTATATAGACAACATACAAGATTACAACTTGGAGTACACGCATATACAGCCGTATATGATACAAACTACTAAACCGACTATATCTCTAATATAGCGGACATGCTCGGCGTGATGAACTTCATTGGGGGCGGGGGGGTGGGGGGGGGGTGGGGAGAGATCACATGGCGGAATCAAGTTTGCTATATGATAAGTTTGGGGATACCCGTTGTATTAACTTCTTATATATTTCAAACCTGCGTGTTGTGAATCCGTCACAAATTTATGTAAAAAACTATATGTAGATGTAAAAAAAAGGTATCATGTAAAATTTCTATAAAAATATCAATATCTAGTATGTAAATTTAAGATGATAATGGAATCATCATAAAATATATTTCGTATTACATATACATTTTATATTATAAAAGTTGATAATTTGTCGTATATACAAGATCAAACTTACAAAAATGAAATAGAAAAACCCATAACACGAACTAAATAAAAACGAGGGGAGTACTATTTCTTTGAAGCTGAAAGCAATGATCAAGTAACATGTTGCGTGAATCGAGCTGATCGATTTATTGGCAGGAAGACCGGATCACTACCCGGGCCCTGAGTTTACTCGAAAAGAAAAAACTCGGGCCCTGTGGTCTTGTTCTGTTCGGTTTCCGGCACCTAACGCACGCACGCATGCATGAATCGTGATGCCGCACTCATTGCCCTCCTGCTCCGTCATTTCCTGAACGTAGCGTAGCGTACGATAAAGCCGGTGGAAAGAAAATCAATCTTGACGGGAATCGGATCGGAACGATGCGAAATTGCGAATGGTCGCGAGCAGTTGAGGCTCGCCACGGCAAAACAATTCGATTCGCCACGGCGGGTGCGGATGGCTCTGCTTTCTTGGCTTCCATTTCGTGTGAATTTCATTTGGAGGTTGTACATAATTGGGCTCAGTTTACGTGCTGAGAATCTGAGATTTGAGTTCAAACACTCGTGCATGCATGTAATTATCAAAGTGAACGTGGTGCGTCTTCGAAGTCAGTTTACTTGTAGCTTCGGTTACCGGTGATCAGTCATGAGTGTCGATCGTTTTTGGGTTCGGACAAATAACACGTGATCGCATCGGGATATGTTCAAGTATAGATTGCTATGGGTCCGGTCCGGCCCAGTGACCCGCTGGACCGGAGCTGGATTTTGCTACCATTAGGGTAATCCACTTAACATTAGGTTCAACGTGCGTCAACTCGGACCTCTCGTCCGACGAACTGGAGCCTGGAGGGTGCTGCTGGTGTGCTCTCGCCGTGCGGTAGAGCACGCCGCCTCCCTCTGCCATATCCTCCATGCATCCTCCTTTCGCGATTGTAGTCAATCGTTCGCCGCTGCCGACCGTCGGCCGCCGTAACACCGCGGCATTGCGGGAGGTGCTCCCGGCCCAACGGCCGCCGCCCTGGATTCCCGACACAACCAGGATTGGCCCGCTGCCGGCCTCCCTACCGCCTGGCAGGCAACCTTCCCCGTCCAGACGCCCCAGTCCCGTGCTCCTCAGCGACCCGCCGGCGGACCGGATTCCCGCTGCAGCCATGGAGTACCCATATTACCACCCAGCACCGGCTCCCCCCGGATCGGGAGTTCATTGGCGCCGTCACCAAGCAGCACTGCTTCCTCTAGGCCGCGCCCGGTTCGGGACCTCGCCGTTCCCGTGGCTGCCGCACAGACACGCTCCCAACCGTCGCCACAGCTCCGCTCCAGCCGCCATGGCTCCACACTATCAGCCCGGCGAAGCTGATGCAGCCGACCTGCAAGCCGAACCTAGGATTACCCTTAAGGCCCCGTTTGGAATGACGTTAGAATTTCCCCTCTCGTAACTTACCCCCGTATTCCATGGGGGAACCACAAAAACAATATGCAAGTTCATGCCTTTGAGGACCAGGTTAAGGTTGCCGATTTTGACCGGGCATAAACAGTTATCGTGTAACTCATTAAGCTCGATAAGTAAACAATTTCAAACTAAAATTTGTCTCGACTCGTCTCCGACTCATGAGTTAAGCGCTTAGTTTTGAGTCTTATTTCCACCTTAGTTATTTTCCTCCCTCACTCCCCAAGCCTCTTCCGAGGAGATGATCTACCTTTGCTTTATCTCAACAAACACGCCAGAATAAAAAAAAACAGAAGTTGAGAGCATACTTAGAAGTAGCAGAAGTTCTCCCTTCCTTTTAAACTTGAAAATATTGGACGCATTCGTGGATGCTATATTGTTATATTTAAATCTAGAAATACATTCGAGCATAGCAATTTTCATCATTTAAAATCCAAACTTTGTATTCATGTGTACAAAAAGAGAAGCAATTCCATTAAGTTAGCATCAGTAATAGTGAAGTGCAAGTAACAAATGCACAAGTTACTTCCATATTTCATCAAGTGTAAACGATACATTTATGGCTTCCATTCTGCTACAATCAACAAACGTGCATGATTACAGACTAATTATTAATATCTGACAAAAAAAAGTTAGATCCATATGCTAAATGTATCATCTCGAGAAAATTGTCCTATGTTTCATTCGATCATCAAATCTAGTGCAAGGTACCATTTGGAATATAGATAAAAAAATATTTAGTATAGTGCCTTTGATTTTCTGAATGTATGCCTCAAGAAGAGCCTAGGTTTTAGACATCAAAATATTGTTCGAAGCAACATTGAAAGATGATATGGAAATATAAAGTTATAAAATATTTATCATTATAAAACTATTTATACATATGAAAATGCTTCTAGCATTTTGAATAAAGTTTTGAATGTCCAAACTGAAGCTAAAAAAATACCGAATAAGACCATTAATCTAGATGGTACCTTTCATTCTCCCATGTTGATATCTCCTCTCTCTCTCAGATTGTTTATCAAAGTCAATGTGTTTTTACTTGCAACCAGGAACATTCTATTTTGCGTCATTGCTTCGTTGTGTGCATACATTTTCCTAGTCCTTGAATCTCCGTGTCTGAAGTCCCCTCCGGTGAACTCGAAGGAGCCACACGAACAACACCCTTTGTTGCTTGATATTGGCCGACCCTCTCCTTAGTATGGTGCGATCCCTTTTTGATTATTTGGCTCCCCTATTCTCCAAGTGTTGCTCCTTTGTTGAATGTACCTGACCCTAATTTCTCATGATACACATCAAGCAATACAAATAAATATTTCTTAAAAAAAAAACTCCTTTGTAAAGCCTAGCAATCAAGTAAGGTAGGTCTGCTATACTTTCAGAAACATAGGTAGTTCAGTTTGAGAAGTAAATTGTCTCTCTTATTGTAAAGTACTTTAGTGTCCTAGTGTGCTAGTAAGAATATAACCATTCCTGAAAGTACGTGCAAAAGAAGCAATGCAAAGAAAAACAATGCATAGAGGAGGTGGAGTACTCCAGCTTGTTGAACTCATGGCACTATGGCAGGGCATTAATATTCGAATATCAAACTAAGGATAAACAAACTAAGGATAAACATACAATAAAGGGTTTTCCGTTGCTATTAACGATCAGTCACACGAAAAAAATAGCAGTCACCAACGGACCAACCTACAGGGAGAAGTGTTTATGTAAATAGTATGGAATTGATAAGCAGATCTGGCTACACCATATTTCGTTTTTGATTAGGTTGTAGAATGGGATATTTCGTTAAGTACCCGGATAGAATGGGATATATCTCACATAGCAGCTGTACCTTCAAATAGTCAAGCTTCGACACATCCCCAATGGAAGTACCCGGATGTTCTACATTGCTTGAATCATGATTCCTGTGCGTGATCTCTGGACACCGTTGCTCTCTGTGCAAGATGCTCCGTCGGCATCCTCTCATGCAAAAAAATATTCCATCTACATTCGGCAGCGGCGACGGCGGTCAGTTAGCTTTCTCTCGGTCTCCGCATTCAACAAAAGGCTGACTCCTGTAGTATACCATAAAATCAATTAATTTCTTCACCATATTGTATCAAAAGAAAGCAAGTTCATAAAGTTAGAGGCGGAGAAATCATGTTGATTGCCAGGATGTCAAAGTTGAGATAGCGATGGCAGCGATTATGTTGGGAGCATTATGCGCCGAGGAGGACACAGGTCTTAAGCCTGCCGAACATGGTTGTTCTCTGCACCCTCACAATGGCATCTTCAATGCCTCTCATTGCAACCAAATGATCTTCTCACCAAATATAAGATATGCCGGAGTAAAATAAAGCAATGAGCCATAATAATTCATGTTAGGTCAAAACAGAAAGAGAAAAAAAGATATGGCTGCTATACTATGCAATTAAATGCCATATAGTTAGGTCCTGTTACACATTGCCCCTGTTCTCTCAACTGAAGCAGCAGGATAAACCAGTTTGTCGGTTCTAAAGTAGTAGCGAATCGACAACACACATTGAATCCATAACTATAACCATAGATGTTTATCAAATTCATACATATCTATCATATCATTCAGTTTCTTTTTTGCGGAAAAGGCGTACAACAGTATGCCAGGAAAAAACGAAATGTAGCCAAACAATTTGTGTACTGGAGGTCATTCTTCTCTAGTCAATCAATATAGATAGCAATGAAGGAAAACTTACCTGTTGTGTATTCACCAAGGACCGCATCTGTTGCATGGTTGCACCCGCCTCATCCGAAGCAGACTCTTTTTCTGTCACGGCTATAACCCCATATTCCTGATATAACACCCAGAAAACACATTTTAAACTACCAATTGTGCCAATGCTCCATAATTAATATGAAGCCGGGTCAGACAGCGTACAAAGAGTACACCCTTAAAATGACAATTATACTCAGTTACAGGAGCCATAAAATGAATTTCACACCACTAATCCAAATGCAGGGCTTGGGAATCCATTTGACACCCAAATAAATTATAACAATCATCGCAAATCCGATGCTTTTTAGATGGAGAGACATTAGCTAATAATACCGCACTAATCGAAACCTTTTCAGTTCACCAAACATCTGTACTGCAAAGTCTGCATGTTCTGTTACTGCCAATAAAATCATTAAATTATTCAAGCAAAAATAATTTTGGCTCCGTACAGCCCAAGCACAGCATGAGGCAAAAAATCCCCCACTGACGCGATCACACTGAAGCGTAAGCATAAATAACAAGTGTGAGATCTCACTTCTTACCAGATTGGCCGGAAACGGTCCGGTGGGTATGATCTGAGGGCATCATAGCGGTGCACGATCCAGATCAGCTCCAAGCGCATCAGGGGAGATAGGTGCTGGCGGCTGCCTCTCCCTGGTCTCGGTGCCCATAGATATGATTTCCTCTTCCTCCCACGCAGTCCACCTTGAAACTAAACATAGCTATCCTCAGAACCTCCTCCTCTGCATTTCAGAAGTATCCAATCAGCACACATATAAAGCACCAATTGATGGAACCGTATGGAAAGACAATAATAGTGTATATGTATTGCAACAAGGGATAATTATACACAATGTGCAGCGACTGCAAGAACATTTAAATTTATGATGCAATGCCACATATTCTGGTCCTGGACTAAACTCTTTATATAAGACCTTGACTGAAACCATGTTGACTGCACACTTTTCGTGCCTAGATGATCACTTGTATTATCGTCAATTGATTCAGCAGTTTGCTGAGTGCCTGAACCCCCAAATTAACGCTCGAGTATTTTGTTACGTACGTAACCAGGATGAGCATCTAGGGTAGGTGTTGCGTTGAGTAGGGTAACGTTGAGTACGGCTTCGATCTCTGCACGGCCGGCCAGACACCACGTACGACGAGGAAAAGACACGAGTTTACGAGATGCCGCGCGTACGTTTTTCAGCTTGCACTGGCAATCCATCCATCAGTGCGTGGGGGTGGTGCCCATCGCTCACATGGATATGGGACCGACCCGTGTCTGTGTGTGACGGGACCATGCCATGCCTGTCTGCGGTGCGGGACCACTGACATGCATGGATTCACGGGCACGAAAGGCCGGATCAAAATTCGGGCCCTCTGTCGTGTTCTGTTCCGGCACCTCCTCACGCATGCACGAATCCTCATGCCCCACTCATTGCCTCCTGCTCCATCGTTTCCTGGAGGGGCGGAAATCAATCTTTGACGAATCGAATTGATGCGAATGCTCGCGGGCAAGCCAAAATCATCCGGTTCGCCACGGAGCGGATGCCTTTGCTTTCTTTTGGATTTTCCATTTTTGTGTGAATACACGACGATGTTGCTTTGATTAACAAGGTTGTAAAATCATTCGGCGCTCAGTTTAAGGCGTGTCTATCTCCAAACAGGTCCGGTGGATGTAAAAAAGAAAAGTCTCGTGTTTGGTTTCTCGCACAGCAGGTAGGATCGAGCACACGCGAACCTTCCTTAAAGCACCTCTCAAACATACACAGAAGGAACGGTCGATTCGGCTTTTTTCAGTACCAGGTCGACGAGACGAAAAGTGAGGGCGAGCGCGTGCACAAGATTGTGTGGTGATGCAGATATGGAGGTAGCCGGAGACGAAATATTGGTGTGGGTATACCGAACAAACTATTGAGGTATGTCGGATGAGATTGGGCTATTCAGCGCTATGTGAGCATGACTAAATAGAGTCCGTTGGAAGGGCTATTGACGATCCAATCGGAGATGGTCTAAGTAACAAACACGGGATTGCACCGGATACGTTCAAAGATGCGTTTTCGCAGCATGCACAGATTAAACTACCGCGAGTCGTGCGACACGGAACCACGGACATCGTCGCTAGCCATGGAGAAAATGGCAAAAAAACCCACCACATTTGAACACGAGACGACAGAAAACCACCATCATAGGGTTTTCGACACATAAATACCACTTTTGGGGTCATGCTGTGACGACGCGCACTAATTTGCCGGTTTAAGCGTGTTAACAGATTTTATGACAACTCGGATCCACCTGTCAAGTCTACGTGGCAAAAAAAAAAAAGAAAAAGAAAGAGAGAGGAGCACCTAGTCAACACACTCACCCCATCTCTGCCGGCCGGCATCCCTCAACTTCGTCCCGCTAGACCGGCGTGGTGCGGCCCGTCCCGACGGCTAACGCAGCGCCCTAGTCTCCCTCTAACGTTCCGCCCCTGTCTCCCTCTACTTGGCGCCGTGCCGG